>PVLD010002760.1:27254-157629 GCA_004027595.1 Dinomys branickii | reverse complement strand
ATCTATATCTAGAACTCACGGAAATTGAAATAATTTAACTCAGAATTCATTTAAGTCTAATCACACATAGTCTTACAAAATCTCAACTTGAGCGTGTTATTCCATAAATGAATAAAAGTTGATTGGATCATCACTTATTATAGATCAAGCTCTGCCTAATGCCACCCAACCCATTTCCAATCTATAAACTCCTGTCATGTGATGAAGAACACAAAACGTGCCCTTACTGGGCTGCAATCCCAGCATTCACCCCAGCTATTAGAGAAAATAATGTAATTACAACTACTGTCAGCATGACAGAAGTGTGTTTTCTTGGAATACAGGACCTTTCTTAAATTAAGACCAGCTAGGGAACTTGCATATTATGAGAAGAATAGCTATCGTTGTTAATATAAAGAAAAGGAATATAAGTCCTCATTTCAGAAAAGTGCACTCAGCTACATTTATGTTTAACGTACTTCTCTATATGTTGTGTTTCACAGTAAAAAGGTCTTAAATTGTTTAAAGTGGCAAAATGCATTACAAAGACTAAATTTTTTTTTTTCCTCTCTCTCTCTCTCCCTCTGCCTGTTTTCCCTCTCCAGCCCCTCTGCTAGGAAGCAAGCCCAGTGAGGTAGTCTACCTCTTCTGACATCTTCAGACAGGTCACAAAGAAAAGTTTTTCCTCTAGCTTTAAATTGACTGTGCTTAAGGACAGAAAAACACTTTTATAAAGGAACATTAACCTCCAAAATAAATTCCCTATCTAAAGTTTCAAGGAGCTGGGCGTGGTGGCACACGCCTATAATCCCAGCACTCCTGAGGCTGAGGCAGGAGCATTGTAGACCCATCTGGGCTACAAAGTGAGCTCAAGGCCAGCAGAACTACATAGCGAGACCCTGTCTCAAACAAAATAAAAAAAATAACAAAATAAAGTTTCAAGGGAAAAAATCCTTATAATCAAACTTGTCAACTGACTCAGAAGTATTCTAACAATTCAGTAAGACATGAGAAAGACTCTAAAGCAGTTTGAATGCTAAGTGTTGATAACTGGAAACATCTTCCTAATGAGGGGTAAATTGTCAAAAGGAATAAACACCACCACACTACACCCGCGACCTCCACACTGCAAATTAACCATGTAAGCACTCTAGGGGGACACCCCGCATAAACTACAGTCAACCACAGCACTGTGCCCCAGCCTGCAGAGGCAGCAGCAACAGGATCACTGCAAGTTTGAGGCCCGCCTGGACTACTTACTAAATCAGCAATATGTTCATTCTTGTGTATCATTTTAATAAAGGCATTTCCACTCCATCAATTTTCAAGGTCTCAAACACTTTAGGCTAAACAGTCTCTACAGTGGTTCTCAACCCTGTTATATTCCATATTCCCTTTGAAAACAAATCATTTATGCTGGGCGTGGTAGCACAACCCTGTAATCCTAGCCCTCCAGAGGCTGAGGCAGGATTGCTGCAAGTTTGAGGCCAGCCTGGGCTACAGAGTAGCTCAAGGCCAGCTTCAACTACTACACAGTAACACATGTTTCAGAAATCCAAAAAATAAATAATTTATAAATACTTAAATAATCTGAAACAGTAAACTGGGTATGGTGGTGCATGTCTGTAATCCAAGCACTCCGGGAAGCTGAGGCCAGAGGATCACAGGTTTGAGCCCAGCTGGGCAACAGAGAGAGGCTTTGTTTCAAAATTAAAACTGTGAAATGAAATAGTAATATAACATACATACATACATACATATATATATATATATATATACACCTAAGTTCAAATACCTAAGTTCAAAAAAAATACAATGTTCTAACAACAACAGAAAAGAGAATTAAGGAAAATAGCAAGCTAATCATTATCTCAGCATGCGAACCTTTTACGTGACCACACCACTCCTTAATGACGGCTCAGAGGTTTGCACCTACACACAGAACCCCATGGACATGACAACTGCCAGTGTAGAATGACTCATGCGTGTCTTTCCCACAATCAAATATCACAACGGCCACTGCCAAGGATGCCACAATTTTTTTCCAGAACAGAAAGTCAATCAACACGCTATACATACTGTATACCATATACATAAACTAAAGTCTTTTGTATTATTAGGCAAAAGACCTGTTTTATGTAAATATGTACTAGAGTTTAGCTCTAGGTTTAGATAATAAAAAACAGGCTTTTCTCCTGAATCTGAAAGAAAATTTTGAGATAAGCTTATGAGGCAGCTTCATAGTGTCTACCTTGAGAATCACCGAGTACCCTGCAAAAATTCCTAGTATTTCCCATAGTAACAATTTACCCAGATTTAACTGTAGCCTACATGTAAAACAATAATAAATGCAGCTTGCTATACATTTTTTTCCCTTGAGTATGGAACCCAGGCTTCACACATGCTAGCTCACCAGTGAGCTATAACCCTGTCCACTACACAGTCCTATTTCCCAATCAACAGCATGTCTCACACAGTGTTTGCCTATGCCATCTGTGACTAATTTGAGGGGGTGGAAGATAGGGTACTCTGTAGTTCAGCTGGCCTTGAACTCACAGTGATGCTCCTGCCTCAGCCTTCTTAGTGTTGTATTTACAGGCATATGTCACCACAACTGGCTGTCTTTGACTAATTCTTAAAGGGTACTGTATGTAAGAAGCTCTAGGGGCCCAGGACATAGTTCAGTGGTACAGTGCCTGCCTGGCAAGCACAAGTTCCTGGGTTCGATTCACAGTACAAAAAAAAGCTCTGAACAGAGAAAAAAAAAAATTTGGCCTTGCAACTGATCTCAGGAATGTTAAATACAGTACACTAGCTGTTAAGTTTTGTTTTGTTTTGTTTTGTTTTTGTGAGGATTTTTTGTCTTTTTGAGACAGGGTTTTGCTATGCAGTTCAGGCTGACCTTGAGCTCACTTTGTAGCCCAGGCTGGCCTTCCACTCAAAAACATCTTCCTGCCTCAGCGTTGGGATTACAGGTGTTGAGTCACCACATCCATCTAGCTCTTAGTTTTAAAGACCTTTAGTAAACAAATCTATTGATGGGACAATCAGATTAAAACTACAGGACAGCTCCTAGCATGCATGATCCTTTAAAATACATACTGAAGGCAGGGACATACTCTGAAATTTGCTGTGCCATAATTAAAATACCACATCTGGACTGGGGTATGACTTAGTGTGGAATGTTTGCCTAGCACAATGCAGGTCCTGGATTCCTTCTCCAGCATGTCCTCCATCAGACCTAAAGGTGGGACATGTACGGTTGCTGCAAAAAATGAGGCAACAGATCAACTGGTAAGGGATCACACATTCTGTAGAGAGATTTTTTTTACAAAATAAAATTATTGCTACTAAATTAGGGAAAAACCTTCTGTTTCTTATTTCCCTTACTCACCCCTACGTACCAGGGACGCTGCAAACACGCAGGACTCCAGTCTATGACTTTCAGGTTGGGAGGTGTCTTAGTACATCTTAAAGGTGAGAAAAGCTAAAGCCCAAGCCGGCAGAGTGGTGCATACCTGTAGTCCCAGCACTTGGGGAAGGGGGCGGAGGGGTGGTGCAAGGGGACAAGACAAAACCTAAGGCCCAGATAAATGAAGTATATATTAATTTGCTTTACAAAGCCATAAGCACATTTTCTTTTTTCCTTTTGTTTTTTCTTCAATAGAAATGGACTTGGACTTCACAGGCTTACCTACCTTTGAAAGACCTTCAGTCTTAAATCATTCTTTTGGCTGAGTATGAATGCAAAAGGTCAAAGACAGAGGATGGGCAGAATTTTTAAAACTATGGGAACAACTTTTCAAGTAAGCTAGCAGAGGGCACAAGTACTTCAGCAGTACAAGGAGCTCAGCTCCACCCTAAATTGTCACTACATGCCATAGATCGTCCCTTCCTCACTGGCAGACTTTAAAGATTTTTAGTTTCCCAATTAACGTGTCAGAAGAGGCACTGAATTTTATTTCTTAAATATAAGCAGGAACATAAATTTACTGTATAGGTGAACAAAAAAGAATTTTTTTTTTTTGGACAAGATCTCACTATGTAGTTTAGGTTGGTCTTGAATTCACTATGCAGCCTGGGCTAACTAAAGGTGATTGATCTTCCTGCCTCAGCCACTCAAGTGCTGGGATTACAGGTGTGCACTACCATGCCTGGCCTATAAGGACAACAAATTTAATCAAAATTACTTTAGAAAATAATGGGAAAAATTTTGCATTTTTTTTGGTACATTTTAGACATACATACCCTTCACCATAGGAAAACTGATACCACACATGACATAACTTGCTTCTTTTCTCCCATGCCCCTCCCTTGAACACCTCTTCCCCTACTGATTTACAAAACCTTACTTTCCATTTTCTCTCTTCTTTTTTTTTCTTGTCCCTAAAAGATTCTAAAAGGAAAAATTTTAAATACTCAAAGTGATTCTGGCTCCATAGCACACATACAATCCAAGGTATTTAGGAGGCTGAGACAGGAAAATATAATTAAGGCCAACTTGAGCAATTTAGTGAGACCTTGTCTCAAAGAGTCAGGTATTGGTGGTTTATGCCTATCATCACAGCATTCTGAGAGGCTGAGCCAGAAGGATGGTAAATTCAAACCCATCCTGAGCAATTTACTGAGAGTCAAAACAAAAAGCTAGAATTATAGCTCAGTGCAAAGGCCCTGGGTTTAATCTCTAATATTGCCAATTAATTAAAGTAAATTTAAAAATATAAGCACAACCAAATACACAGAAACTAAGACTGGAAGGAAAGACTAATACAGCTGAACACTAACTGAAAGTAACTTTTTTCAGGGTTTCCTTAATGAAGACATATAGTAAAATTCTATTATTTTGGGGACTTTGGGTCCAAAGGAATCAGCATACAGTTTAGCTAATCTTTAACTTATCTGTGTTCATTACTTATTTTGTTGTTTTGTTACTACTCAGGTTTTTTAAAATTTGTTTTGGTCTATTTTAACAGGGTCTCCCTGCGTGGTTCAGGCTGGCCTTGAGCTCGCTCATGAGCCAGGCTGGCCACAGTAGTGATCTTCTCGCTTCGGCCTTACCATTGTTGGGATCATATGCACACGCCACACCCAGCATGTTTTGTTTTGTTTTGGCAGCTTGCCAGGCAGGCCTGTTTGGGGCCTTGTTTTGTTTTGTTTTGAGACTGTCTCACTGTCTGGTTTAGGCTGGTTTCAACTACATGTAGCCCATAGCCACTGCATGTGGCCTAGGCAGTATTATGTATTAACCTTCAAAATACCTCTATAAAACAAGTTTTAAAATTATAAATGAGGTTTATTTCAGTATTTATGAATGTACAGCAATTTTTAAAATCACAGCACATATTTAACAAAATGACTTCTGTACTACCCTAAAGAGACAAAATGAACTCTTGCTAAAGGAATTTCTATTTTTAAAACTTTTTGCCAATTGGCTACAATGCATAAACAGGTGTAGCCTACAACCTAATCTCCCTGTAATATTAAAATACAAATTTAAATTTAAAATATTACTTAAATATTTCTTCCCCAGGGGAAAGATTGTCATCTTTTATTAAAAAAAGATAAGCACTACAAAATAAACTTTAGGCTAGGCATGGCGGTGCATGTCTGTTATCCCAGCACTCAGGAGGTAGGAGGATTACTGTGAGTTTGAGGCCAGCCTAGACCACATAGTGATTTCAAGGCCAGCATAAACGACATAGTGAGGCACTGTCTCAAAACAATAAATTACAAATTAATGAAAGATTTACTTCAGATTTTAAAAAATCCACTAAATAAATGAATTTTTTTTAGTAAATGTAATTTCTAATGCTTATGAATAGTTAAAAGTCTAACTCTGGCTGGAGCATGGAAGCACATGCCTATAATCCTAGCACTGAGGCAGGAGGATTGCTGCTGAGGTCAAGGCCAGTCTGGGCAAGGCCAGCCTGAACTGTGTAGCAAAACCCTGCCTCAGAAAGACCAAAAAAAAGCCTAACTTTATTGATTTGCTTTTGTCTTTTTTCAGACAGGGTCTCGCACAAACAAAAGCATCCTGCATGTAGCATTTGACATTCGAAAAACTCTATAAATGAAGACTAAATTAATTTACCTGAGGACTAATATTAATATGACCTATTTCTTTCCTGTGTAAGGAAGAGTAGTGTCTTTTATTCACAACATAAAATCATCAGCCCTGATTTCTAGGAGTGAAAGAAGTCAGAGCAATATTTCTCAAAAAGTGACCACCACCCACGTATCTGGTGATCTTGTTATACATATTTCCCACATTAATCACAGTTTCTACAGAAATCTCACAGAAAATTTTGGCACTAGCAAAGCTGTGCTGTTTTGTTAATTTCTTTTGGATAACAATTTGATGCTGTAAGTCTTAATGAAGGTATTTTTACTTTATTTCTGTTGTACTTTTGTTAAATATTTATTTTTACTGTTTTTTGCTGTTACATTATTTATTTACAATGAATGGCCCAAAAACAGTTCAAAGGGCAGGTGTGGTGGCTCATGCCCATAATCCCAGTTCTCAGAATTGCTGAAGCAGCACTTGCAGCACTTGGGAGGTTGAACTACACAGTAAGCCCCTGTCTCAAATAATTAATTAACTTAATTAAAAATTTAGTTCAGTAGATTCGCAGATCTAAAGTATGTTGCCGGGCATGGTGGCGCACACTGGTAATCCCAGCACTCAGGAGGCTGAGGGAGGAGGATTGTTGTGAGTTCGAGACCAATCTGAGCTACAAAGTGAGCTCAAGGACCGCCTGAACTGCATAGTGAGACCCTACCTCAAAAAGATAGAAACAAACAAACAAAAACCACCTTGATGATTCTAAAATACACAGGTTCTGAAATATTACATTTTAAATTAACCTTGCCTCAAGTATTTCTACCATTAATGCTAATAAATCTTTTTAGAGTTCTACTTTCCAGTCAGCCTTCTTTTCTAAATGTTCTCTGATGTTTATCATGGGATATGAACAACTATTACAAGTTAACACATATTTCCAAGATAGGCATGTCTTGCCAAGCATGGTAGATCAGCACTTGGGAGGCTAGGACAGGATTGCAGTCAGGAGTTCAAGGCCGGCTTGGACTATATAGTGAAACCCTGACTGAGAGGCTGAGCAACTGTAATTGTTATGAAACAATAAAACATAAACAACAGCACAGACCTCTGGGGAGCTACTGGACAGCACAATGGCAGATAAAAAATTAATATACTGTACATTTTATAAAGGTAAAAGAAACGATTTTTCAAAATTCTCACCATGAAGAAATGACAAATTTTCAGGAGATAAATATGCTAAACTGCCTAAGACATTATGTATCAATATCTTATAGGGAGACTTCCGGGAAGATGGCGACCGGATAGGCAGCAGAGAGAGAACCTCCCAGAGGATTACCACCCAGACAATGGAATATAGCAATATGAAGACAGAAAGGAGAGAGGTGTGTACCCTGAACCCAAGAAGGATCTGAAATGGGAACTGAAGCCCTAGGAAAGACCAAGCAAAACCTCTCCTGGAGGAAAGGATCGGAGGCCCGCCACGGCACAGTCGGAGGGAGAAGAGACGGAGAAAGAGGAAGCCACTGCTTCAAACACACTCTTGGCCCAAGCCCTCGTTCCAGCAATCGCACGCAGCTTCAGCTTCGGAGACCCATGCTCGTGGAAGCCTCCCGACTCGGCCAGGGGAGAGCAGAGTTCCAAGAGCTGGTCCAGGTCTGGAGAGGAGAGGGCGCAGCCAGGAAAAGAGGCAATGGTGGTTGGGAACTGTTGTCAAATCCAGTGTGAGGATGAGAGGTTGCAACAGCCACTGAAGCGGAGTCCCCACCCTGAAGCAACCTTACTAATCAGCACCGGGAGGCAAGGTGGAGCCAGAGCAGCCAGTACACATCCCACCACACCCAGCTCTATGCCTGCCTCGAGGCTGTGGCCTCCAGCCTCTCCACTGTGTGGGCGGCTGCCAGTGGGGACCGGTGGGGTGCATCGGCAGCGACATCAGAGCCACAGCAACTCCCAGGGATCCAGCCAAGGAACAAACGGGAACTGGAGCACAACAGCAAGAGACAGCTGCAGATGGAGGTGGATCACACGGCCCCACGCCCTTCTCACTCCAACATCAAGCAGGAAGCATGAAATGAGTTACTGGGCTTCAGCTCCCACCCTGAACGCCCTCTGTGAGCACCTTGACCTTCGGCGGCCTGCGCAATCACCACCTGTTCCTGACAGCAATGGGACGAGTCCACAGGCTTCAGGACTCACCCCAAACGACTAATACGAGCAACAACAGTGTCTCCATACTGCTTGCATATATGAACCTTGTATGAACCCATGGCGACCGGATAGGCAGCAGAGAGAGAACCTCCCGGAGGAATGCCACTCAGACATAGGAATATAGCAACATGTGAAGGACAGAAAGGAAAGAGGTGGATATCCTGCACTCGAGAAGGATCTGAAATGGGAACTGAAACCCTCCGAAAGACTAAGCAAAACCTCCTCTGGAGGAGGGGATCAAAGATCTGCCATGGCGCAGTCGGAGGGAGACTAGACGGAGAGGGAGGAGGTCGGAGAGGGAGGAGGTCGCCGCTCCAAGCACACCCTTGGCCCACGCCCTCGTTTCCGCATTCGCAGCTTCAGCTTTGGAGACCCATTGCCCAGCTGCAAGGGGTGGGGAATGGTAATTCTGGAGATCAGGAGGTGGGAGGAGAAGAAAGGGCCTCTGGCATCAAGGCAACGGGACAGAGCCAAAAGGGTCACAGAGGGCGCCCCGATAGGGGCGTGTGCCCCGTGGCTGCTCCGCTGAGGGCCCCGCAGCTGCCCTGCTGTGGGCCCCAATGCTGCACTGCTGTGGGCCCCGTGGCTACTCCGCTCCACTGCTGCTCTGCAGTGGGCCCGGTGGCTGCTCTGCTGAGGGCCCCACTCAGGGGGGACTGGACCTGCCCCCACCCATAGCACAACGACAGGGCGGAGCAGGGCGGTCCGCTGTCAGCATATGTGCTTTCCCACCTCCAACCATGGCAGTTTGTATACACCCATGTATGTTATAGTATAGTCTGAGGCAGCTATATCTCTTCCCAAGGGGAGTCCAAGGATATAGATAAACCCAGGAGTACAGTTATTATCAAAGGGAAGATGACTGATTGAGTGGTAGGGCAACGGAGATGAGGGAGGAGAAAAATTGAATGATCAAATGGGCCATCATCTGTGTAACTGAGTAACATGTGAAGGTAACATTATGTAGCACAGCATCCAGAGCTAATTCCCTTCTACGTTCTCTATAATTCTGTATTTCCTCAATCATTTTTATATTAACAGAAGTGAAGATAACTTTATATTACACAGCATCCAGTGCAAATTCCCTACTATCTTCTCTATAATTTGGTATTTCCTTTAATGTTTTTGTGTTAACTAATGTGAAGGTAACTATGTAATACAACATCCAGTGCTAATTCCCTACTATATTCTGTATAACTTTGTATTTTCTGTATTGTTTATGACTTTTCTGGTTCATATGTCTCCATTCTTTTGTCTTTAAAATAAAATTTAAAAATATATACAGGGCTCCATTAATATGCACAATTTTTTATATTTTTGTGTATTGGTTAAAATAAAAAAATTAAAAATTATTAGTAGGACAAACACTACTAATATCTAGTACATCATAAGTGGCCTCCTCTAGGCTTTGAAGATATAGCTAAAAGAATTCTCCTGATTTTAAGCATTTCTATTTAAAAATTTTTTATTTTCAGATTTTAAATGTTTTGTTTAAATAAACATATAAACACACAAAAGTGAGTGCACAGCTCAGTGAATTACTGTACAGCAAACTACCTGCTGCGAACCAAAGTGACAGCAGGAGAGGGGACAGAGTGCTGCTGGCACCTCCCGCTCCGAGTCCCCTTCCAGACAGCACACCCTGCCAGCACCCATCAGCAGCCTGACTTCTACCATAAACCCTTTTTCTCTTTCTTTTTAATTATTTCAGGCAACAAATGGGACTGAAGCAAATACCCAGATAATTCTGGCTCACTGGACACACGTTTGTACCAGATACATATTTAGGACAAAGGTCTCATTGTCCGGAAAGCTTGTTTCTTGTTTCAGTGGCAATACGCCCAACAGACTCTGAGGTTATATTTTTAAAATTTCAATCACTCTTCCTCCCAATTATCTCTGGTTCTTTCTTAAGTCAGGAATGACTGCGCGTTGCAAAGGGTGCCAGTATGTAACGGCAGTGAGAATGAGTCACAAGGCAAACTGTGCGAGCGTACGGCGCTGGTGGGCAGCCCTCACATCTAGGAACGAAGCCCATGCCAGAAAGCCATCTGGGTAACAAACAGTAACAGGCGAAGAATTCTAAATAGCTGACAGCTGTAGAGAAAGCACTACCACTGCTTCTGAACCTGTCAGTTATTTCTGTCTGCTGTCCCTGTGAAAGTTATAAAACATCAAAACTAAAAGAGCATCCTGTAAACCTGGCATTTCTCCCAAGCCACTTTAAGATGACTCCTTTGTGCACTGATTTAAGATTGGTCTGTGTATTTTGCTTGTCTGTGTTAAATATTTTCCTTGGACAGCAACATTCCTACTCAGCTATTGAGCCATGAATGACAAATTGCTTCTGTGAGTCGCTTGCTACTAACATGGGGAGGGGGCACAACGCAGACTAGGAAAATTGAAGAGGTGTCTCTCCTTGGTGCCAAGTCTTTTTTCACTGCCTGTTTTATCTAGAGGACAAACCCAGGAAACCAGAAGAGTCAGGCTGATAGCGTCATCTCAATGCTAGGCCTTGACAAAGAAGAGGAAAACTGCAGAAGGACAAGAAGCAGAAATGACTGGTCTGTATTTACTAAGTACTCATTCTGCTTAAGATACCACACCACATGCAGCTGGAGAGCATTTCAAAAACAAAACAGGTACTTTGCTCCTCTAGTCTGCACCAGAGCACTTAGGTCTGCTGAGAGAGACGTCACCGTGCTTCGCATGGATGGCGCTCACAGACTGCTGAGGCCAGTGAGACATGGTGAAGATGGTGAAGGCGTAATGACGGGCTGCAGTGTTTCCCACCTTTGTCTCCCAGAGGCTTAACCACAAGAAATGAAGGGATACTGGCAGAGAGAACTATGCGCGTGTGCCTGCTTGAGCGTCACAGGGGGATCAGGCTGTTTTACTGCTGTGCTTTGGGTGGTTTGTACTCCAAAGGTTCATGGGCTGTGAAAGTTTGGCCCCCACTGCACCAAGGTTGAGGACTAAGGGCTGAACCCAGGGTCTTCACACTGAGCTAGGGCCCACTTTGTATTTTCTGTTTGGAGACAAGGTCTCACTAAATCAGTGAGTCATGCCTCCCAAAGTGCTAGGATTACAGGCATGTGCCAAGACTTTAAATTCCGCTTCTGAACAGCTTGTGTTTTAATTTATAGCACTGCTCTATAGTTAATGTAATAAATCATATTTTTGTTCCAAAAACCTGAAATGTAACATCTTTTAAAAAGAGTAACTGCTGGGTATGGTGGCGCCTGCCTTTACTCAAGAGGCTGAGGCAGGAGGATCCACAAATTCAAGCTTGAAGGTAATTTTACATAATATTCTTAATGCACATAAGTTTTGATTATGATCCATGATATGAGATCAGGTGTGGGATATTCTACCTGTGGTTTCATTCACTATCCAACAAGTTTTGGATTATAAAGCATTATTGCAGGGATGCTCAATCTTATTATACATTTTGTAAGAATAGATTTAGCTGGGTATGGTGGCGCATGCCTGTAATCCCAGCACTTGCAGCGGCAGGAGGATCATCGAGAGTTCCAGGCCAGCCTGGGCTACAAAGTGAGTTCAAGGCCACCCTGAACTGCATAGCAAAACCCTGTCTCAAAAAGACAACAACAACAGAAAGAATAGACTTAAAACATACTCTACATAGCATGCATAAAACTAGTTATCTGTCTGTTAATGTTTTCCTTCTTTTAATTTTATAATAAATTTTAAAAATAAAAGTAATTATCTTCCACCTAAAGCATATAATAAAATATGTGACATTAGCATATTTTTATGTCAGAAAACTGTACTGAGAACTGAAGGGCAGCCACTTCCACTGCTCCTGAGGTACTATACTTCCTCTACCATGTGGCCATCAAAGGGCTAAGAAGTCTACAGGAAATAATTTTTTTTTGAATGATCCTGCTCTGTAGACAGCCAGAATTCCTTTCACAATACCCCTGTGCCTACAGCAAACTGCAGGACAATCTGATCACAGTTACTTTCTTAGTCAAAGCAAAAGGCGTATCCAATTATCAAAGGACCAGAAACCAAGGACTCCAGGGACAGTGTTTCTGAATAGGCAACAACCAATCCATACTAACAAAAGGACCCTGAGGCGGAGAGCTGCAGGAAGAGGACCTAGGAAGCCCTGGGAGGGCAAGTTTAACGACTCTGTTTATTCAGAGTTCATGTAACTTGGTAAGAAGGTTCTAAAAATTATTGTCAAATTAAAAGACATCATTTACTAAGGAAAGGCATAATAAGATTACCGAGCTGAGGGTGTGACCTAGCGGTACAGCTCATGTTTAACCTGTGTAAGGTTCTAGGTTCAGTCACCAACATCTCCAAAATAATAATATTGATCACCCCAGGAGATTTCTTAACCTTAACTGCATAAAGAAGAGGGAGCTTCAAAACCCTTTCTGTAGTAACTGTAATCCTGTCATCGCCCCCAATAGCTTTCATTGGCCCTTTTAAAGGAGGGCTATCTTTTCCCAGCTTTTACAGACAAGGAATGGGTCAGTACTAAGGTGAGAATGTCTTCAGCTCCATCTAAAATTTCCAAACTCAGAGGTTAGTTAACTATATTGTTTCAAAAAGGAAAAGAAACGAATGAAATCTAGCTCATTTAATCACTTTATCTATTGCTGGGAAGTCAAAATACGTGCCTACTATTCAAAACACAGATTTCTGGCAAAGTTTTTTGGGATGTGTGAGGATGTGCACACGGGGTGTGTATGTGTGTGGTGTTTGGGCCTTGCACATGTTGGGCAACACCTTTCCCACTGAGCTACAAGCTGAGACAGTGTCCCCCTGTGTGGCCCAAGATGGCCTCTGACTTGTGAGTCTCCTCATGCCTCAGCTTCCCAACAGCTGGGGTTACAGGCTATGGCACACCACAGCACTCGGCAAGGTGTTCTTTCTAAGCCCACAATCTCTCAGTGAAACAACTAGAAGGCAATTTTGTTTACTGGTTCTGACCTTGTAGCTAAGAGGTTTGTGTTCTAAAACTTCTACAACACAGTCTATGATAAACATCCTTTTAAAAAAATATACTTAGGGTAGAATGATGGCGGCACACGCCTATCATTCTAGCACATGATAAGCTCAGGCAGAAGGGTCACCCTGAGTTCAAGAGCAGTCCAGGCTACATAGTGAGTTCAAGGCCAGGCTAAACTGCATAACAAGACCCTGTCTCAAAAAACAAAGAAAAGAAATATACTTAAAATATTCTACTATTCAAAGCCACAAGTTCACCGCAAACCCATTATGGAGAAACTGAAATCCTTGGTTATTGCTGAGAAATGGTACAGCTGTTATACAGAACAATGTAACTGTTCCTCAAAAAATAAAACAGAGGGTTAAGAAGCTCAGTGACAGAGTGCTTGCCTAGCATGTGAATTTCCTGGTTCAATCCTCAGCACTGCAAAAATAAATTTAAAATTAAAAATAAATAAAATAGGGCCAAGGATATATAGCTCAGCAGCACAATCACAAGGTTCTGAGTTTAGTTCCACGTACCTAAATCAATCAATCAATCAATCAATCACTCAATTTCAGATTTACCATTATGGTACAGCAATTGTACTTCTTGGTACATATCCAAGGCATTAAAAGCAAGGACTTAACCATGTGCTTCTACATCCATGTTCAAAGCAGCATTTTTTTTTTTTTGTCTTTTTGAGACAGGGTCTTGCTATGCAGTTCAGGCTGACCTTGAGCTCACTTTGTAGCCCAGGCTGGCCTCAAACTTGCAATGATCCTCCTGCCTCAGCCTCCAGAGTGCTGGGATTACCAGTGTGCGCCACCACGCCTGGCCTTGTTCATGTTTAAAACAGTACAAGAACAGCAGAAAGAGTATAAGTGTCCATCGAGAGATGAACATGCAGCTGAGCGTGGCAGTGTGTGCATGTAGTCCTCAGCCTGGGAGGTTCTGGTAGAAGGCTCACAAGATTAAGCCTAGGCTGGGCAACTTAATGGGACCCTGTCTCAAACTAGAAAGCGAAAGTGAGCTGTGGGGTATAGCTTAGTGCAAAACCCTGGTATCAACCCTCAGCACCACACTCGGAAGTGAACATATAAACAAGATACGGTACCTGCTTCTACTAGTTCACATCCTTGGACCCTGACCGGCTTTCTTCAGATAGAGAATACTTGAGCTGTCTCATTTCTGAGACAAGGTCTCGCTATGCACTTCAAAGTGGCTTTGAAACAGGCATGGTGGTGCACACCTGTAATCCCAGCACTGTGGAGGCTGAGGCAGGAGGATCATTGCAACTTCGAGACCAGCCTGGGCTACAAAGTGAGCTCAAGGCGAACCTGAACTGCAGAGTAAGAACTGTCTCAAAAAAAAACAAACAAACAAATAAAAGAACTGTACAATCACAATTTTTTAAAATAAGCCCAGCATGGTAGCACACACCTATAACCTCAGCAAGCTTGGAAACTGAAGAGCCCCAGTCAATTTAAGTGACTTAGTGAGATCCTGTCTCAAAATAGAAAATAAAGCCGGGCATGGTCACACACACCTGTAATCTGAGCATTTGGGAGGTTGAGGCAGCAAGATCACTACCAGGGTGAATCCAGCATGAGCTACACAGTAAGTTCAAGACCAGTCTGAACTACATAGCAAGACCATGTCTCAAAACAAAATTTTTTTAAATAACACAAAATATAAAAGGCCTGGAGATGTAGCTCAATGCAAGGGGCTGGGGTTCAATCCCTAGTAATGCAATAAATAAATAAATACTGATTCATATTATATATACTTTTCAATAATTTAAAAAACCAAATATTTAAAATCCAAATAAATTTGTTCATCTTGAACAAGAGGCCTTCTGCGGCTCCAAACTCAGCTTTGTCAATGTGTCCTACCTCAGTGTGGGATTTAAACATACGCGAAGGCCTGAAGTCTGTCTCCAGCTTGGCCTGAACCTCCACTGCGGTCACGATGTTGATGTCCACTTCCCCTACCTCCTCTCACTCACTCCACTCCTGCTGCACCGGCATTCAGCAGACCTCAGCACAGTTCTGCCTCAGAATCCGCATTCAGTTCCTCCAGCCTACAATGCTCCCACCTCCCTACCCCAAAGGCTTGCTCTACTACACTCAAGCTGCCAGATCAAAGATGCTCAATATATACCGAAGCAATCCAATCCCTTTATCAAGCTTGAATCGTAGTTACTTCAACTACCAATGTGAAATTTCTCATTTCCACTTCTGCCTGCCATTATGATAGTTTGTCTCAAACTGAGCCTTTACTATTACTCAGAAATCCCTCTTCTATCTTGTCAATCATATTACATTTCTTTTTTTTTTTGGTCTTTTTGAGATAGGGTCTCACTATGCAGTTCAGGCTGGCCTTGAGCTCACTTTGTAGCCCAGGCTGGCCTCAAACTTGCAATGATCCTCCTTCCTCAGCCTCCTCCTCAGGCTGAGGCAGAGATTACAGGCATGTGCCACCATGCCTGGCTTAAATTTCTTTACCTCCATTTCTGGCCTAGTCAATTACAACAGCCTCTTAACTTTCTGCACTTGTAATCTCGCTTCAATAAAGCAGCCAGAGGAATCTTTAATACATGGATCAAGTTAGACATGGTGACAAGCCTATTATCTCAGCACTGGGGAAGCTGTGGCAGGAGGAACACAAACTCAAGCCCAGCTTGGGCAACTTAGGGAGACTGTCTCAAAAAGGGGGCTATGGATATAGGTCAGTTATAGAACAACCCTGAAATCAATCCCTAGAACTGCAAAAATAAGTATTATGTCATATTGTATCATGATACTTTTACACTTAAAACTTTCAGTCACAGTTTACATCGAGATGCAATCCACCCTCAAGCCGCAGGCACTCAGTGGCAGGGCTCCGTGGAGGTGGCTGCGTCCAGGGTGTGGGAATATGGACTGAGGGTGTGTGATAACTACATGGGCCATCTGATTGGTTTAGCACAGCCCTGGGTGTGGATGATGGGAAGGCCACCCTGGGTGTGCATGGTGTCATCACAAAGGCTTGTAGGCTGGACGGGATGAAAAGAAGAGAAGGCTACTGCTTTGCCACTTTCTGCCTGCCACACCACCCTCAGACTGTGAGCTACAATAAACCTTTCCTCCTTTCACTTGTGGGGGTCAGCAATGAGAAAGTAACTAAGACACCTCCCAAGAATTCTTTAGGGCTAAATTTCTTACAGTGGCCACAGGGACATCCTTGCCCTGCTTATCTCTTCAGCCTTCTCCCAGGACACTGTGGTCCTTACCTCCAAGTTGAGTTCATTTCTACTTTGAGCTTTTACTTAGCTTGATTTTCAGTAGCTGGATTATCACCTCCTCACAGCCAAGCAGTCAGGCTCTACCAACTACTCTATTTTCTTTCTCTTCATATCAATTACAAGTTGGCATCTTCCTTGTTCATTTCAATAATCAGCTCCATGAGAACACTGATCCTATCTACTGAGGAGTACTTGGCACAATACAGGTGTTTGATAAATACTTGTTGAATTTGGTAATTAGCCTACAATGTTTTCCCCAAATGCTTTCTTCTCCCTTGATCCCAATCCACAACTGATTAATTATATATATAGTAGATTACCTCAGTCTCTACCTTATAAAAAGGCAAAATAAAGACTGGGCTGTAACTGAGCACAGCACTTGACCAGTAGGTGTGAGGCCCTGGATGAGACCCCCAGTACCTCCAAAACCAGAAAAATAGGGTATCCTGCAGTTTTCTTCCTCTTTCCCTAAAAGTTCCCTCCATTCACCCTCTCCTTCAATCCTTTGATTTCTCAGTTGAAAATGTGCTACTCGCTTGTAGGAGGTAAACCCTTTAATCATGCCTTGATTTCCAACTTTCAGACCCTCTAAAGATAAGATATTAATCACTTTTTGAAATATTTAAACTACTTTAATAAATCATTCCCTTTTACCTAACATTTGTTGGCAAGCATTGTGACACATGCCTATAATCCCAGCACTCAGGAGAAGCAGGAGGATCACTGCTAATTTAAGTCCAGACAGAACTACATAGTGAGACACTGGTTCAAAATATATATTTTTTTATGAGCTGAAATATTCAGACTTGTACCACCCACCTCAGAAATTAATATTAATATTCTAAATATTAATATTTAGAATAGTAATTTAATGTTAATATTAATATATTAATGTTATATATACATATTAATATATGAATATGAATATTATGTTATCTTTTGGGTTTTATAAGCAAATACACATACAAATATTAATTTAATATGAATATTAATTTCTAAATATTAATATTTAGAATATAACTAATATTTACATTTTCCTTCTATATTTAACTTCAGAAAAAATGTTAGAAATTAAAAACATAAAATTGAATACTTACTTCAAACTGATAGCACCCATTTTAGTCTTTCAGAAATAGATGACAATTCATTGAAAGTGAAGTTTTCATGGAAGACTTTTTCAGGTTGGAAGGTATACTACAAAGGAAATTAAAGATAAAAAGCATTAATCTCAATGGCAAACTTAAAACTTTTAATTATGTGATACTATAACTCTATACATTTTAGAATACAGATTGAAAATTTAATGAGGTTATAGATCTTTAGTATGTTTATTCTATGGAGCATTGTGCTGGGTTCCACAAACATATCCCTTACTTTTCTACTATAAATTTTTACTTTAGCATAATAGTACCCAGCTGTGTGTCTCAGGACCTTTGCCTGAGGGATATAGGAAGCAATGCTGTGTTTAGCCACTTGGCAATATGAAAGACAAGGTGTGTGAACCTCTGCAGAAGTGTCAAACTAGCATTTACACCCAAGTGATCCTTTGTCTAACAGGTTTTGGGTATGTTTACTTGAGCATCACAGCGTATCACATTTACATACACTCACAACACTCTAGGATTTGTTTTTGTAAATAGTATTTTTTTTTTCCAAGTAGCCCAATTCACTACAATGGCACATGAAAAACCAGATTTGCAAGTTTTACAGGTCAAAAGTGAATCATCAGATTATTCATGCATGATGAAGACAATCCATTATGGTAAAATACATGTTTTCATTAACAGAACAGTGGTGTGGGTGGATGATGACGATGATGATGATGAGGAGGAGGATGATGTCGGCCATGTGAACCGAAGTTCCTGTAACAGTGAAATGGAGGAAGAATCAACTGATACACATACAGGGAATGTAGACCTCCTTGATTCAGATGTAAATTTGCTGAAAACAGCAATGTGAGTACACTTAAAATGTTGTATAAAGATTATGTGCCAAATGTAATGATCTATTGTTAGAATGAGGTCCAAAAATACAGTGAGGGTCTTGGCAGAGGTGAAACATTGGACAGAATGCCATCACTGCCATTTACTGATGGAAATTGTAACAGAGGAAATGCTACAACATGCTATAAAATACACAAAGGTTGAAATGCAAGTACAACACTCCATATTCATGGACACCCATATTCAAAATTGTATTTATTATGACACTTCACTAGCTAAACTGAAGGCAACCATAGGTTTGCTGTACTTGGCAGGAATTTCTCATGGTAATGACAGGAATGTAAAGACTTATGGAAAAGCAATGTGTCAAAATAAGGCATAAAAATTTATGCCCTTGTAGATGCAAAGACTTATTTATGCTTTTAATTTAGAAATTAATTCTAGAACCCAGACATCAGGTCCTTATTCATACAGTAATAAACCAGACGAAACTCAGACATCAGGTCCTTATTTGTGCAGTAATAAAGCCAATGACGTTGCAAACAGACTTGTTGCTCCCACCTCCCAAACTGATCAGAAGGTGACAGGTGGTTTACCAGTTTCCAATTTATGTTACATTTGCTAACAGACCACAAGTTGACCAGTGCAGGAAAAAAGCAGAATTGTATAGCACAATCTTTGGATTCAGAAAGATTTACATTGGCCTTGTATATGGCAAAGAAAAACAAACCATTACACCATGATGGAAATACTGATGAGGAAACCTCTACAAAACAGAAGTGAGGTGGAAACTTTCTACAACAAAACCAAAGGTAGAGTAGATGTTGTTGATGAGTTATGCAGCAACTAGGATGTGACACAACACAAAGCATTGGCCAATGATTGTATTTTACCTGATCCTAAGTGTGTGTGGCATAGTTTGTTACAAAGAAAACAAGTATAAAATACGACGGAGAAGTTTTCTTGGAGCATTGGAACTAGAAACCATAAGATATCATTTATAGCTGAGTAAAAACAAAATGTTTCTTGCCCAGGGAACTATGCAAAAAAAAAAAAATGTAGACCACACTGGTGAGCTGACAGGTAAACAAGTAGGTAACAACCTCCTCAAGACTTACAACAGGAAACCAAAAAAGATTGCCAATTGTGCCTTATAAGGAAGGACAGTAACATAAAACCAAGGTGCTATTAGTGTAAGTGCTATTTGTGTATGGAACATGCAGCTCACATGTGTGAAGACTTCCCTGGGTGTGACAACTGAAGCAAAGATTACTTTTGTTGTAGAGTTCTATCAATATTTTCATTCTAGTTTATATAGATTTTTGTTTCTGATGTTATCTTACGGTTTGTAAGCCAAGTAAACAGCTGATGTGAAGAAGTCAATGTCTAAGCACTCATTACACATTTGATATTTTATTTTCCTGGTTATTTTATTTCCTAAGTGCACACTGTACAACACAGTAGAAAGCTCCTCACAAAACAGAGAGAGAGGTAACAAGAATGGCGTGCCACATAGGAAAGGAAAGCTAAGCATATGTGCTGTCAGTGTAAGCAAGACATATGCATAGAACATGCAGCTGTCACGTGAAGACTGCAAAGATTATTTCTGTGGTAGACTTTTGTGTTTATATTGTAGTTCACAGAGGATTTTATTTCTGATGTTATCTCTTGGGTTTCATAAGTACACAACTAATGCGAAAACGATGTCTATTCTAAGCACTCATTACACATTTAATGTTTTTTGACATCTTATTTTCTTATTATTTAGGTGGGATAATTTAAGATTGTTTTGTAGAGTGCTCTTGGTATTTTCATTGTAGTTCATATAGGAATTTATTTCTGATGTTACCTTTTAGGTTTTGTAAGCAAATACACAGCTGATGTGAAAATGATGTTTATTATGAAAGTGCAATATATACTAAGAATTTAGCCAGGCATGGTAATGCTTGTAATCCCAGTATTCAGGAGGCTGAGGCACGAGGATTGCAGCAAATCCAAGGCCAACCTTGAATAGTGGATTCAAGCCAGCCTGAACTACATAGCCAGACCCTGTCTCAAAAAAACAAGCAAAATAGCTGGGCACGGTGGTACACTCCACCTGTAATCCCAGCATTCAGGAGGCTGAGGCAGGAGGATCTTCGCAAATTCGAGACCAGCCTGGACTACAAAGTGAGCTCAAGGCCAGCCTGAACTGCAGAGCAAGACCCTAACTCAAAAAGACAAAACAAAACAACATATAGGAATTTATTTCTGTCATTCGTTTTTAGACTCTGTACACCAAACACCAGTCGATATTGAAAATTTTGATGCTTTTTTATAAGCACTAAATATTAAAAATGCAACACTTCGTTTTTGTGGGTTTTTTTCCCGTTAAGCATTCATGGTTATTTGCCTTTATGACAAAAAATGTGTTATACTCTTAATTATCTGTGCTCCTTTGCTCTTGGCTTTTGGCCATTTTCTATAGCACTATATTTTCTTTTATTAATTAGTAGGCTTTAACCAAGTGTGGTGGCACACGCCTGCAATCCTAGCACTCAGGAGGCTGAGGCAGGAGGATCATTGTGAGTTTAAGACCAGCCTGTGCTATGAAGTGAGCTCAAGACCAGCCTGAACTGCATAATGAGACCCTGTCTCAAAAAGACAAAAAAAAAAATTAGTAGGCTTTATATATTCATAATCAAACCTGACTACATTGTTTGCGATGTAGAATTCGCAGGGCCCAGTACAAAATAAAAATGTGAGGACTTTTCACAAGACGGGGGACAAGGTGGCACATCCGCTGACTCCTGACTCTGACGCTTTGTATGTTACAAATGAGACTGGATCATCTAAGCTAATCTCAGGGCTAGGGATACGGTGCTGCCCGTGATACTACAGTACTTATCTGTAATTTGAGAGGCACAGGTTCCATGCCCAACACACAAGCAAATAAATACTCCCAACAGTAAGTCCCGCTGGCTAATTCCAAATGTAAATATTTCTCACCATAGAAAAATTTAGGGGCTGGGGATGCAGCTCAGTGGTAGAGCACTAGCCTACCATGCACAAGTCCCTGGGTTTAATCTCCAGCTCTGCAAAATAGAAACAATAGTAATAACAACACAGGGCCACTCATTCAAAAATTAAGAATTTCATGACAGAAACACAGCTTAGTACTTGAGCTCTATGACAGCTCATATCTAGAGGCCCCCATAAAGCCTCACGGGCATATAGGTAGTGGTGACTGATCATGGGGTCCCGGTGAATGCACTGGTGGGTTCACAGCTGTATGTGACACCAGGAAGTAAAGCCTGGCTGGAGGAAGTGGGTCACTGGGGCTGTGGGCTGAAAGGGTCTCTATCCCTTCCGCCTCCCTTCACCTTCCTGCCTTGCCATGAGCTCTTCCCTTCCATGCTCCCTGCCATGGCGCCCATGGACCCAGTCAACTATGGACTACAGTCTTTACAAACTGTGAGCCAAAATAAGCCTTCCCTCCTTTAGGTTGTGTCAGATAATGTGTTCCAGTAACCACAGCTTAACTTAGACATAAGTTAACCCTCATAGGGGGCCCTGTCTTAACACACTACACCCCAGTGAAGCCAGCCATGTCCAGGACCCTAGTTCTCTATCTACTATAAACAGTAAGAATGAGATAAACACATTTTAAATAATGTTAAAGCATATTAAAAACTGCTTATTTTCCCACAAGTAAGAGAATTAGTCAGTACTCACTCATTACTTGGTTCCAGGAGTACCAAGCAAACTGGGCTAGAAACAGTATTAGGTCACAAGGCACACTGACAAGTGTATAGAGTCCTGAACAAGTACTGGGGCAAAATTTTCACATCGAATGTGTCAACTTCCAAATCTGATGAGTTTCAAGCAGTCATCTACCAAGGTAAGATTAACTACTTTGTTAGCTCAGGATGTCAACAGTGGGGGAGGTCATGTGGGGAGAGGGTAGGGACAGCACAGGGGTTATATGGAAACTCAGTACCTCCTCCTAAATTTTACTGGGAACCTGAACTTCTCTTAAAAATAAAGTTTACTGCCGGGTGTACTGACACGTGCCTGTAATCACAGCCCTCAGGAGGCTAAGGGAGGAGAATCGCTGCAAGTTCAAGGCCAGCTTACACTACAAAGTAAGACCCTATCTTAAAATAAAGTTTATTTAGCTGCATGTAGTGGCATATGCCTATAATCCCAGCATTCAGCAGGCTGGAGGATCGCTGTGAGTTCAAATCAGCCTGGGCTACATAGCAAGACTTTGTCTTAAAAAAAAAAAAAAAACATGAAGTTTATTTAAAGGAAGTTAAAAGAACCTATTCCAGTTGCAACAAAAATAACCACTTTGGTAAATATAGGCAATGTAAGCACACTGTTTATTGTTCCTGGGCCTGATTCCTTTTCCTGATGTTCTACTCAGCACAATCCTTTAGTATGTCAGTCTATAAACCAAGTAAGAACTGGTCAATGAAAGAACAAGTCCCTGATTGTGATGAAATCACTGTTGACATCTTCTGGTAAAGACCACTATTATGGTTTGGGGCTTATTGTGGAAGGGAGAAGAATAATATAATACAGGACACAGATTTTATAAGATTATTTCTAATAGTCACCCAAAGAATCATATACAAGAGTACAGCAAATCTGTCCACACACTAAAGACCAGGAATCCAGCTGAGGGCCTGGATCCCACAGAAAGCCTTGGCTACATAATAAGACTGTCTCAAAAGCAAACAAATTTAAAGTTTATATATATATAGATATATAAAACTGAAAATACTGAGAATACATCTCAATTGTGTCAGAAGTGTTAAGTAGAACTATAGAAAAATACGTACGTCTATTAAAAATAGAGAAAAAAGTTGATGTCAGAGTGACAAATTTTTAAGACATCTTGTTCATTATATCTTAAAGAAAGAAGTGCAGTGGGCACACCGCTGTAGTTCAGCTACTTGGAAGTCAAGGCAGGGGGATCACTGAGTCCAGGAGTTGGAGGCCCGCTGAGACAAAAGAGTGAGAGAGGAAGATAGGGAAGGGGAGTGTTTCGATAGATAAACAGTAACAAAAATGGCCGGGTGTGGTGGTGCATGCCTGTAATCCCAGCACTGAGGAGGCTAAGGCAGGAGGATCATTGTGAGTTCGAGGCCAGCCTGGGCTACAAAGTGAGCTCAAGGCCAGCCTGAACTGTATAGTGAGACTCTGTCTCAAAAAACAAAACAAAACAAAAAAACAACAATAACAAAACAAAAATGAAGGTACATAGTAGATCCTTCAAGGGCAGGTAGGGTGGCAGGAGCCAGACATTTCTCTATATAGTATCTTGAACACTGATATTCTCACACTCACACACACACACACACACACACACAGGACAAAAAACACCAAGTAGTAGAGGAAGAGGAAAATAAAACAGCAAGCATAGTAAAAAATTATTAAACTGGGCATGGTGACACATGCCTGTAATCCCAGCACTCAGAAGGTTGAGGCAAAAGGATCCTTCAAGAGTTCTAGGCCAGCCTGGGCTACAAAGTGAGTTCAAGACCAGCCTGAGGCTGGGGATATGGTTAGGACAACTGCAGAAAACAGGACAGTGCACCTACTATACTTAACAATACACATGCGTACCAGTCAGTGCTTACTACAGAGGCAAGACATACAAATTTAAGGATTTACCGGACAGGCTTCAGTGGCCTGCGGAGTCGGTAAGGAAGAGTGCAGAAGGGGACCCAAAGGTCCTGCTGCAGGCCTGGCACTCACTGCAGTGCCCCGTGAGAGTGCACATCAGGAGGGCTAGGGTCTGTGCTGGAGGCTCAAGTCTGCACTCAAGTCGGCAGGTGATGTGCAAGGTGAGAGGGAAGACTGCAGCGCGAGAAACAGCACAGAGCTGTCCTTCTTTGTTGCCCTGGCGACCAGCCTGCTGGTTGGTGTCACTCACACTCCCGATAGGCCTCTCCAGTGAATCCCCGGGCCACACCCAGGGCTGCGAGTCAGGCGCTTCTTACTCAAGTCGATATGCCAGGTAACTACCACAACAAGTGTCCATGTATTTTATTTTTTCATTACTGAGAATTACTAAAGTGCTGTAGGCTCCGGTCTCATTGACCTTCTGTCTCTGCTTTTTGCCTAAGAACTCTTACTCAGTCCTGGATATTAACTATCACCAAACACTAATGTCTTAAATTTCTATCCCTGGCCAGAATCTCTTCCCAAGGCTCAGCCCTTGTCGTCTACCTTACTGCAAGCGGCTAAGGTGGACTCTACTGTATTATGACAGCCTACTGTCTTGCTGTCCCTCAAACACCACCACAGGAAAAAAAAAAGACAAAAAGAAAAAAGAAAACTTGCTTCAACCTCCAAAATACACAAAACCCACCCAACACTCCCACTGTTGCTGATGCAACAATGATGGTCAGGTAGCCTCAGCGTTTCTTGGCTTGCTAGTCCAACAGTCTCCTAATTTATCTCTGCTTCAATTCGTGTCTCTCTATAGTCCAACTATGGCTGAATAATCAGAATGTACTTTGTATAGTGTGAATCAGACAACTCTAGTTCTTTGCTTAAAACTCCCCAAGGTGTCCCACAGTTGCAACCATTAACTTTTACTGGGCCTCCATGGTGTTAACCCTGAGCTACAGAGACACTGGGTGACCGGCACGTGCCGGCCTCTGACCTCCCCTTCCACTCTCCTCTTTGTGACTCTTACCTAGTCACACTTGTTTTGCTCTCTCTTCCTCATACTTTGTGACTAATAGGGAACTTCTGTACTGGTTGTTCTTCCAGTTTGGAGTGTCCCGCTCCCAGGTCTTCAACATTCACGTCTCTGCTTAGAGCAGCCTCTTCTGAGAGAAGGTACACCACCATGGTTAGGACACAGCCTAGGTCATTCTCTACCACACTGCTTTATGACCTTCACAGCACTGATGAGTACTAACAACTCTCATTTATTGATTTACATGTCTGTTCCTTCTACTGGAAAATGGGGAAAGTCTCTAGGATAGTTTTGAATCTGTACAATTTTATTGTTTTGAACTTTTTTATTAAATCTGAAATTATTGAAAATAACAATTTCGTACCAAAAAGAACAAATTCAGGAAGGATTGAGAAAACAACTCCTAACCCCTCTTTCTTTCTGAACTTACTATGTGGGGTACAGCCTACTTATTACAGTTAGTTACATCGGTCTCTCCACTACCAATGTACTGAGGGTAAAAGGTGAAAGATTTACATGATCTGAAGAGAAACCAGAACAGACCAGGTAAAAAGCAAGGCATGAGTTGGGCATGGTGGCGCATGCCTGCAATCCCAGCACTCAGGAAAGCTGAGGCAGGAGGTGTGAGTCCAAGACCCACATGAGCTAAAAGTGAGCTCAAGGTCAGCTTGAGCTGCACAGTGAGACCCAGTCTGGGGCAGGGGCAAGGTATGCTGATGCACACCTGTAATTGCAGCTACCAAAGCAGGCTGGATTTCAAGTACAAAGTCAGCCCAGACAATTTAGCCATTTACTGAGACCCTATCTCAAAGTTAAAATTTTAAAAATGGATGGGGGTATAACTCAGAGCAAAGGCCCTGGGTTGGGGGGTGGGGGACAGGGGTTTTAGCTCAGCAGTACAGCACTTGCTGAGAAACCCCCCACAGCACTAGGGATTGACCCTGGAGTCTCTGCCCTGAGCCGCGCCCTCAGCCATGTTTACTCGGGCAGGCTCTCACAGTCCCTAGGCTGCCCAGGCTGGGCTTGAATTTGTGATGCTCTTGCCTCAGCCTCCTAAAGGGCACAACTTTTTTTTTCCACATATGAGAGACTGAACCCAGGATTCACATTGGGTTACATCCCATCCCTTTTTTTTTTTTTTATTTTTTCCTTAATTTTTATTTTGAGGCAGTGCCTAACTAAATCACTACTTGCCAAGCTGGACTCTTATCTGCAACCTTCCTGCCTCACTCTCCCAGACAACTGGGATTACAGGCATGCAACATCATCCCCTATTTTAGAAAGCCCTCTTTTCTTAAATGATTTGGGGGTAGGGGTGTTAAAACAGAGTCTCACTATGTAGCCCAGGGTGGCCTCAAATTTGTGGTGATTCTTCTGCCTCAGCCTCCCAAATGCTAGGATTACTGGCATAAGCCACCACTACTGGCAGTTTTTTGATAAGCACCATACTGATACTCAAATAAGCAATGCACATAAAATCAAAAACATAGCTGGGTGTGGTTGTGCACATCTGTAATCTCAGCACTCAGGAAGCTGAGGCAGGAGGATTGTTTTGAGTTCAAGGCCATCCTGGGCTACAACGTGAGCTTAAGGCCTGCCTGAACTGCATAGTAAGACCTAACTCAAAAAGACAAAAAATAAAGTTCCTTAAAGCCCACAAGCCTCGAATCTTCTTCAACTTTGCATCCCCAGTGCCTTACACAGCATGAACACACATACCCTCTCAACAGATGTTCTATGAACAAGTGGTCAATATAAAGCATTCGTTTTCATACTCTCTAATAGCAAAGGCAAATTCTTCCCACATCCACTTCCTCTACCAACAGAAATGTATAAATGAAAAAATCTTACAGTAAATCGATAGCAATGCCAGAAGTAGAATAAAGAATACATTCAGACCTGGTATGATGACACTAGATGGGACATTTTCAAAGCTGAGCCCTGAAATAATAAGGAAAACCAATCCTAAAAAGCATCTTACACTGTAAACAAACACCCACTGCACTAGTCTTCTGACTAAATAAAAAGTATCCACCTCTGCAAGAAAACAATTAAACTACTGTTTTTTAAAAACATGGGGGAAGGAGGCGGTATCAAGGTAGGGAGCGTGCCAGTGACTGGTGACTAAGGAAGAACACAAGTGCACTTAGTTAATGACCTGCACAGGTATTTGAACTTTCCCCAAATTAGAAGAACAAAAATTTAGCATATTTAGGCCTGGGGATGTTGCTCAATGGCGAAACACTTTTCTGGCATGCATAAGACACTGGGTTCTCGCCTCCATCTGTCTTTATTTGCATCTGTTTTCATTTAATACCTGACATTTACGAATGATCCTGTAGTCCCAATCCAATTAAAAACCAACATGACAACAGTGAAGTCAGGGCACACACATTTGTCTCTCTTGCTTAATAGACCTGGCTGGCCATCTTCCTTGATGACCAACCAATGCATCTACTTGGGTTTTTTTTGGTTTTGTTTTTGATTTTTTGAGATAGGGTTTCTCTACGCAGTTCAGGCTGGCCTTGAGCTCACAATGATCCTCCTGCCTCAGCCTCCCCAGTGCTGGGATTACAGGCGTGCGCTACCATGCTTGGCTTAAACCCATGTATCTATATTTGTTCATTAGTTATGTATCTGAAGAAACATTTTGTGTCAAGGAAAAAACCATGTTTTTGCAATAAGATCCTGGAATGAGATTAAGGCAAGGCATCACATGAGCCAGGAGAATGAGAAATGTCTCCAGAGATCCTCAGATATGGAGGAAGATTCCACACTGAGCTCCGCTGGCTTCACAGCTACAGGGCAGCCACCAGCACCTGTGTGCCCTAGAGCTGATGGCCTCCTCCTCTGGACCCCCAGTCTCAACTGTAAAACTTTAAGATCTAAAATGCAAAAGGGTTCTATTGTGATTTTCAAGAAGTCTCTACAACTTGTGTACCTAAGAAAACTCCAACTTCTCAGCAGAACACATTTGACATTCCAAAGGTCTAAACTTTGACCACAGCTCACTGCAGGTCCCTATCACAATGACAAGGCATTCAGCTATTATTAATTTTCAAAAAGTTAATATAGTATTCCTAAAGATAAAAAGGGTCTTCTCTCAAAGAGACCCTTTTAAAAAGGGACCTCTCACAAAGAAAAGGCCATGTGAATATTTTAGAAAGAAAAACTGATGAAATTTGTTTCCAACCAGATGTGCTTGGGAGGCTGAGGCAGCAGGCTTGCCAGTTCAAGGCCATCTTGGGTTACATAGTGAGTTCAGGACCAGCATGAACTAAATAGTGAGATTTTGTTTCAGAAAAACAAAACAAATAATAATAATTTCCTCAGCTCCTAGGTAAGAACATGTGAATATTTTAGAAACAAACATTGATTAAATTTATTTCCTCAGCTCCCACCATGTTGCAAAAACCCAGGCATCTAAACTCTCAGTAATTAAAAATCATGACCACATTTCATTGTAACCTCAACTTGTAAAATAGGGCACAACACAAAAATATTCTCTGTAGCCTAACTTCAGAACAAAGTTCACAGAATCAAATACCATGGATTAGAAAATCAGTTTTTTTTTTAAATAAGGGGTAGAAAATCATTCTATTAATTTCACTCTTCTCAATTTTATTTATTGTGTTATCTATTCAAAAAGCCTGAAGCCTTCAAACTATGGCATTTAATCTAAATGGATACAAGGTTTATTACTTTCACTGGATACTCTCATCAATTGTGCAAAACAAAATCTCTGCAAAATAAATTTTAAAACATGCTGGGGATACAGCTCAACAGCACAGGGCCTGCCTGGCAAGCACGAGGCTGTAAGTTCGATTCCTGGTGCCTAAACAAAACATGCAGGCATGCCGGCACAAGCCCATAATCCCAGCACTCTGGAGAATGAAGCAGAGGGATCAAAGCCAGTTCAAGGCCAGGCAGGCTACATAGTGAGTTCTTGTCTAAAAAAAAAAAATCAAAACAAATTTGTCCTTAAATGTAAGCTACACCATTCTTAGCCAGGCCTGGTGGTGCAGGCCTATAATCCCAACACTTTGTGAAACTAAGGCAGGAGGATCGCCAAATTTAAACCCAGCCTGGGCAATTTAATGACTCAGCATGACCTTGTCTCAAAATAAAAAAAAAAGAACTGAGAATATAGCTTAGTGTGAATGTCTCAGTTTTTATTCCCAGTACTGTCAAAAAAAAAGGATTTCTGAAATTTATTTCCAAGGTATACTGTGAAGGTCTTCAGAAAATTATTAGGTATAAAAAAATCAGGATTAGTGGTACATGGTGATGCATGCCTATAATCCTAGCACTCAGGAGGTTGAGGCAGGAGGACTATAGGCCAGCCTGGGCTATAAAAAAAGACTCCTCAAAAAAAAAAAAAAACCAGATAACAATAATAATTATTTAAAAACCAAGATTAGGAAGTCCATCTTCCCATTTTTAAAAGGTTACAAAATTGGAACTTTCTTAATGAGACCAGAACAGTAATTTCTATACAGATTAAAAGTGTGTTAAGGGGCTGGGGATATAGCTCAGTGGAATAAGCGCCTGCCTAGCAAGCGCAGGGTCCTGAGTTCGACCCCCAGTACCGTCAAAAAAAAAAAAAAAGTGTGTTAAAACAATTATGAACACATCAGTGACTTGTTTACAGAAATCAGTGATTTTTTTCAGACTTCAAGAGTAACACAGACGGAGGCTGGTTCTGTTCATTCACCCAGGCTCAGCATACAGTCTAGGAACAACCACGCTGAGATTCCGATGATGACCAATGCTGAAACTTAAGAGGCTGCTGTGAAACCCAGGGACATTAGAGCCTGTTTATTCAGAACTGCTTTGGGTAAATTACACCTGAAAAGAGGTAAAGAACTAGAACACCCAGCAGAAAAACAAGCTCACATCAGAGGGTCAGTGAAAGGACAGGACGGGCTTTCCAGGTGGAGATCATTCTGAAGAAATCACATCCTGGTTTGTGATCGCTCATTCCTCAAGGCAAAACAAAAGCAGAATTGCCAAGATGGATCGCAGAACATCTCCTATTCTCCCACTTTCTTATCTTGAAGCTGGCGGGAAAGAAATTTGCTGCCCTATCCTTGTTCAAAGACCCTCATTCCACAGGGATCCTGTCCCATATCCTAAAGCAGCACGCAAAGAAACTGAACAGACAGGCCCTGAGAGGTTTCCTCACCAGTCCATTAAGCATTTATGCGATGAAGTCTCCATAAACAGCCCAAAAGACAGGGTTCAGACAGCTTAAGACATGGAGGCTCACAGGGCAACAAGAACTCAGGGACCCGAGGAGAGGGTGGGTCAAAAGCTGCGGTAAGGCCTTCACCTGGGACTTCTCCAGGCCTCACCCTGTGTGTCATTCCATCTGCTTTTTAGTGTCCTTTAAAATATGCTTCATAATAAATCACTAAGTGCACATATAGTGCTTCCCTGAACTCTGTAAGCGGCTCTAGCACATTAACATTGAGGAGGGGATTGTGGAACTCCAATTTGCAGCCAGTCAGTCAGACATTCCCGAGGCTGTGGCTTGTGAGTGGGCTTGGAGTGGGGCAGTTTGGGAACTGAACCCTCCACCCGGAGGATCTAATGCTACTTCCAGGTAGCATCAACTAAGCAGGATTAAAGGACACCCAGCCAGTATGCACTGCTGCAGAACTGCTTACTTACTTGCTATTGGGAGAAATCCCCACACATTTGGGGCCACAAACTTTTGGTTTATTGCAGTATGAGAGCAGAGAAAAACTAAGATGCTTTATGTTTCCAAAAACACTGAAAAGCAAGTGGCCTTACTGATGGCAAGACCATGCCTGACAAGACCTTTAGGCACGAGGCACTAGAGCACTGCAGGGAATGCTCTGGAAGAACTCACCACCCACACCCTTCACACTTGTGAGGGTCAGACTGTGTGTGCAAGTGCTGCACAGCTCCTGCAGTTCTGTGTAAAGTCCCGTGTTCACATACGCAAATTATGTGCATAAACACAGATGTGTTAACCATGACTGCAAACCTGAGCCATTTATTCAAGACAGTATAGATGTGCCTTCACTGCTTTTCCCACTGGCTATAATCTCCACCTTGGAACATACAAAATCTGAGCCTTATTTACTCATTACAGCACTGCTGCTAATGGAAATGGACCACACCCTAAAGGGGCACCCGTGTGGCACTGCGTAAATCCACACAGTGAAATGCTCCACAACTATTTTTAAAGTCTTTATTTAAGAACACAATTTTTAAAGGCATACCTGTAATCCCCGCTACTTAGGAGGCTGCGCAGGAAGACCACAACGTTCAAAGCTGGCCTGACCAATTTAGCAAGATTCTTCCCAAAATAAAATAAAATAAAATAAAATAAAAAGGGCTAAGCATCATGATGCACATCTGTTTTTCCAGCACTCAGGAGGCTGAGGCAGGAGGATTGCTGCAGGTTTGGGTCCAGCCTGGGCTACAAAGTGAGTTTAAGGCCAGCCTGAACTGAACAGTGAAACCCTGTCTCAAAAAGACAGAAAAAATAAACAGGGAGGAAGATGTAGCTCAGTGGCAGAGCGCTTGCTAGACTTTGCAACCCTCCTGCTTCCGTCTCCCACGGTGCAGTCATCACACCCTGTTTATATTACATTTTCACAACTGTAACAAATCTCAGTTGAAGAAGCTAAAAAAACTACCTCTCAGGTTAAAATGTAAAACCTAAGACATCTAGGGGAAAATGTAGGCAACTCTATTTGGCTATGAGTTTTGAGACAACACCAAAAAAGCATGCTCCATGGGGGAAAACTGGGTGAGTTGGACTTCATCAAAATTCAAAACTTGTGAAAGACACTGTTAAACACCAAAAGTCAGGTATTTCATTATTGCAGTGGGAGTTTACAGTTAAGCAAGAAGAGTCTAGAATGAATTAGAAATACCAGTATTAATTCATGTGGGGCTAAACACAGAGCAGGTTATATACAGAAACAATATAGACATTGTACATACACTGGTTAGTATTCACTGATATTTCCTTGCTCTGTCAATTGAGAGCATCTAGAAGTAGATATTCCAGTAGGAATGAGTACACAGAACACCCAGATCTTGGTTTAATACCATTCTCCAGCAAAAGGTTCCAGATTCCATTGCAGAAATGACCGACCCTAGGACTCAGGCAAGAAATATACAAGATAAGCCTTGAACATCTTTGTACCAGAAGGCAAAAAACATACATGCACGTTCTCTCTCTCCACCCCTCCCCCCTCTCTCCTCTTTCCAACCTCCTTCTCCTGCACCTCTCCTCTCTCACACGGTGGTGCAGCCTGCCTATAATTCTAGTCCTCTGGGGGTGAGACGGGAAGACTGTTGTGAGCTGGAGGTCAGCCTGTGCACTATACAGTGAATTTAATGTCAATCTCAGCTACACAGGGAGACCTCATCTCAAAGAAATAACCAAAAAGTCAAGAGTGCTGGTGCATACCTATATTCCCAGCACTCAGGAGGATGAAGCACGAGGATTGCTTTGATCAACCTGGACTACATAGAGCCTGCAGGGCCAGCCTGAACCACAAAGCAAGACCACATCTCAAAAAAACAAACAGATCCTGTCTCAACAAACAAACAAAAACCACTATTCTTTGGGGTGGAGGTTTACTGGGGATGGAACCCAGGGTGCCAACATTTTTTATGTGAGAAGTAACTTCACAAACTAATTTGCCCAGCCTGCACTTGAACTTTTGACCCTCTAGCCTGAGGCTCCCGTGAGGTACTGGGATTACAGGCATACGCATTCACACCTGGTTTGGAGGTGTTTTTTTTTTCCTTAAACAAGATCTTGCTCTGTAATCAAGGCTGACCTTAACACATTCTATAGCACGGACTGGTCTCAAACTCTTGATTCTGCTTACTGCTAGGATTATACCACGCATGTGCTACCTCACCTGGATTTCTTGAAAATAAAAAAAATTAACTCTATCTTCAAATGCTAAAACATGCCTCTTTTTTGGGAGACAGAGTCTCACTGAGTAGCTTAGGCTGCCCTCAAACTTACAGTGATCCTCCTGCCTCAGCCTCTTGAGTGCTGGGAAAACAAGTGTGCACCACCACGCCTGGTTATGAAACATGTTTTATCATTTTGTAATTTATAATCAGATCTCCCCACCCTGCCCTACTCCCACCCCAGTACTGGGGATTGAACACAGGGCCTCATGGATGCTTAGGTAAGCATTTTAGTGCAAACTTCCCTCCCAGCCCTTTTAATTTTTTTTTTTTTTTTTTTTGAGATAGGTTCTCACTGTCATTCAAGCTGATCTTGAATTCACAGTGATCCTCAGGAGGGATTACAGGAGTGCACCACCATGCCTGGTCCTTTATAAATTTCAAAGCAAGATCTCCCTAAATTGCTCTAGTCTCAAATTTTCCATCCTTCTGATTCTGCTTCTCAAATAACTGGGACTTGAAGGGATCACCGCCATGCTCTGCTCTGGTTTTATATTATTAATATACATTTAGGCATTTGTTTTTCCTATTTGTTACCTGGATGCTAAAGTAGAAGTCAGTTTTGCTTTTTTTTTCCTAGCCTTTTCTTTTTTTTGAGACAGGGTTTCAGTTTGTAGCCCAAACTGACCTCAAACTCAAAATCCTCCTGCCTCAGCCTCCCAAGTTCTGGGGTATCAGATATACACATCACCACGCCTGTCACAATTCTGCAACCATAACAAAAACTAATCAAAATAACAAAAACTAAGCAAAATAAATACAAAGACTAAAGTCACACGCCCATAATCCCAGTACTCAGGGGATGAGGCAGGAAGATGGCCCTGTGTTCAAGGCCTGCCTGAACTAGAGTGAAACCTTGTCTCAGAAAAAAAAAGTCAATGGATGCTAAAACTGGTGTATAATTGATAAAAAACCAGATCCTTTCCTTAGATTCACAGGATCTACACACAAAAATACATTAATCACTAACTCAGAAACTAGTAACTGAGTGAAATCACATTAGTATGACCTTAATCAAGTGATCAAAGTCAAAGGGACAGTGAAAGAAACTGCCATGTGTATGCTAAGGGATACTCGCATTACTTCTGTGGCCTTCCTACCATTTATACAAAACCTGAATTAAATCATTTTAAAAAAAGACAAACCCAAACTGGCAGACACTTCACCATAAAAACTGACCTGTATTTTCCAACTGTATCAATGCTATTAATGGGGAAGGCAAAGAAACCACTTCAGATGCATGGACATTAGAGACGCCTGACAGCCCCATGAACAATGTGAGGTTGGAAGGGTAGCGATATAAACAATGCTAGTGCTTCATCTGGCAAAACTGAAATGCAGATTACTGTGGTGACACACGGCTTTTACATCTTTTGTCACATTATGATTCTTGCAAACTTCAGTATTTTAATTAGGATTGATATGATAGATTGATGTGATAAGCTTTGACAGTACGAATTCTACTGTATGCTTTCTCCTACAGCACAAGTTGTAACAGAGCCAAGGAGCTGCTGATTCTCCTGGACAACTAGCTGGCTAATGGGCACCAGCAGGCAAATGAGAAAGGTGAGGCCAGGGCCCCACCCCAAAGCTGACATCCGGAACCTGAGAGAATATACTTTACAGGACTGTGGGTATCTGCGCCTCTAGACTGGCAGCGGGGACAAATCTCGTGTGATTCCAAGTATTCATTCCGAACTGGCATTGGCCACCTGATGCTCTGCCTATGTGAACACATCCTTTACCTCATGCTGATAATTTAGTGGCAATTTGGACCTGTTCAAGAGTGACATCGGAGGGACTCATTTCTCAGATCACTTGGACACCATCTTCTGCACAAGCACAGTGTTTGTTCCTACCTCTCTGTGCTTCGGTGATTTTCATCTTATTTGTACCTGTATTTTCATCTACTCCTTTTGCTTAACTTTTGTTTGTTCTGCTTTTGTACGCCTTGCAGTAAGCTGATTAATTCAGGCATTATTTTTGTTTCACTTGACTTGTCATTTCATTTGAGAATAAAAAACCTATCTCACAAAAATTACAGTGTAAATTTTGAGATTAAGTCATCACCTTTGTCATTCCACTGCAACAGTTATATATTAGAGAATTTTGACTAATTTTATAAATTTGTTAACTATACTATGAATGTGTAGACGTAACAAATTACACAGATCTTCAGGGAATTATGCTGAGTGAAGAGAAAAGAAAAAAACAATCCCAAAGGTTCTGTAATGGATGATTTCACTTACATCATGTTTTTGAAATGACAAAATCAGAGATAGAGAACAGAGCTTAAAGGCAAGGGGCTAAGGTTTTAAGTAGCATGAAATATTCTTGTAATGGACCTATAGTATCCTAAATGTGATTGTTAAGTTATGCAAACCTATACATGCAATAAAATTGTGTAAACACACACACACCGCATAGAAAGCTGCGCTATATAAATAAAGTACATGGACACTGGGTATGATGGCACATGCCTGTAATTCCAGCACTTGGGAGGCTGAGGCAGAAGGATTCTGTGGAGCTCGAAGCCAGCCTAGGCTACAAAGTGAGCTCAAGGCCAGCCTGAACTGTATAGCGAGAACCTGTCTCAAAAAGACCCAAAAAAAAATAAATAAATAAAGTGCATGGATTGTATCAATTTCCTGGATCTGCTACTTAGCTGTATTTAGCAAGAAGTCATCACTGGGGAAATAGAAAAGATCCCTCTGTATTATTTCTTATAATTACATGTATACCTACAATTAATTACTAACAAAAAATTTTACTGATGGGCTGGGTATGTAGCTCAGTGGCAGAGTAGTTAGCAGGCATGTGCAAGGCCCTGGGTTCAATCTGTAGCACTGGAAAAAAAAATGTTTTTTATTGGTGACTAAAACAGAACTTTATTTTTTTATTCAGGGTACTATAATTCTACGGTGCTATTTCATGCCATCAGCTTTTCTGGCAAGAGTATCCCTCTGGGGGCCGGGGATGTACCTCAGTGGCACAAGTGCCTGCCAGGCCAGTGCAAGGTCCTGAGTGTAATTCCTGGTACCAAAAGAAAAAAAAGGAGGATCCCTCTGCTCTGCCCCAAGTTTCTGGACTTATAGGTGATGGTTCTCCAGACACTTCAAAGTTAAGTGACACAGTTCTTAAGAGTCCAAACAACCTCAGTGTCAGCACCTAAAAGGCTAGCATTTGTCCAAATTAAAAGTTCCTAAGGACAAAGTCTTTCTTCCATTTAGTACAAACATTACGAATTGCCTACTCTATTATGCTAAGTAGTGACAGCAAGCAAAACAAAATTATGTAAGACATTACTAGGGATGGCTCTTTTTATTTATTTTTTTGTTGTGTTTTTTGAGGCAGGGCCTCACTATGTAGTTCAGGCTGGCCTTGAACTCACTATGTAGCCCAGGCTGGCCTCAAACTCTTGGTGATCCTCCTACCATAGCCTCCCAAGTGCTGGGATCACAGGCGTGTGCCGCCACACTGGGCGAGGGACGGCTCTTTTCCTTTCTTTGTGTTTGCTTGTTTGTTTTTCACACGTCTCCCTACGTAGTTCAGACTGGCCTTGAATTTACTATGTAGCCCAGGTGAGCCTCAAACTCACAGAGATCCTAACTCAATCACCCAATGCTGGAAATGCAGGCAGGCACCAGTCAGCTTAGTTAAATTATGTTTTCTTCTTTCCATTCTGTCATCTATAAAACTGAATAAATAGGAGTATGTTTCACCATGTGTTATTTCATGTAGAGCAGCTAAGTACGGTACCTATTCGTCTCTCTGCCCCAGTCTGGCTTTTATTCAGCCCTTTTCAGATCAGGTGGACTCTTGCTGCAAATCATGAATGCTGCACTAAGAGTCTCATCTCTCTACCTCACACCTTTGTCCTCAGTTTCCTCACCTAGAGGCAAGCTGAAGTTCCAGGGAACTCAGCAACTTAGCAAGACCTGTCTCAAAACAAAAAAAACAAAAAGACTGAGAGGGCAGCCCTCTGAGAAGGCTTTAAGTTCACCCCCTACACCACAAAAGAAAATAAAAGGAAGAAAGATCATATCAAGATATCCAAGATTGCAAGACTAAAATACAAACTCAGTATGGTTCCAGCACAGCCAATGTATCCGAAAGTATGTGTTGTATATGTTTTTTAGCATGTAGTCTGGCTGTTAATCTGTGTTTATGATAATTCACTTGATAAAGAGTTATAAAATAAATAAATGAAGCTGGACATGGTGATGCATGCCTGTGATTCCAGCACTTGGGAGGGTGAGATAAGAAGCTCGCCACACAAGTTCAAAGCCAGCCTATATCACAGCCTGATATAGTGAGTTCAAGGCCAGCCTCAACCACAGACACAGGGAGACCCTATCTCAAAAGGCCAAAAAATAAATAAATGAATGAATCTGATGCTGGAAAACATACCAAAAAATGAAGAGGGGAAGGGTACAAAATAACTGAGATGCTAGATACATGTACCAATTCATTACAATGAATGTATTTATTATTACTGCATCTCCATTTTTTTTTTGAGACAAGGTCTCAAAAAACACAAACCACTGTGAACATCATGCTGCCATGAGTTTACAGGTCCGTACTGACAAATGCATGCAATCTCTACCGAGCAACACACAAAGACACTTTAAAGAGTGATTATTGCTCAAGCAGTGACTGATCACCTGAACAGCTACAAAATAGAGCATGAGAAAGGTACACTTCCTTGGCTCACGAAGGGTGTGTGCAAGAAGTGGCAAAGAGCCAGACGACGTGGTGCATGCCTGTAATCCCAGCACTCCAGGCTGAGGCAGGATAGCTGCCAGCCTGGGCTACAAAGTGAGCTCAAGGCCAGCCTGAACTGCATAGTGAAACCCTGTCTCAAAAAGACAAAAACAAAACAAATCCCCAGTACCAAAACAAAACAAAACAAACGAAAGCAAGAGAGCTGGGCATGGTGGCACACATCTGTAATTGCAAAGTTCTGTGAGGCAGAGGAGGTGGGAGGGTCTTAAGATTCAAGCACAGCCTGAGCCCAGGCAATTTAGCAATTTAGTAAGACCCTGCCTCCATAGTAAAATTTAAAAGGAGGATGTTGCTCAATGAGAAGGCCTTGGATTTAATCCCTAGTACCTTAAAAAAAGGTGGCTAGAGAAGAGTATGCATTAATCCCTGCAGGCAACCATAAGAACTGAGCCAAAACACACAACCAAACAAAATACCAATGCAACTAGATTAAGGGAGAATTCTAACAGCCTGGTGGCCAAATTCAAATCTTGAGAATGGGTAAATCCATGCTTAAGAATAAAGTTTTGGATCAAAATCTATAGAAGTAAAAACTAAGGGCTGGAGGTACAGCTCAGTGGGGTAAGTGCTTGCCGCTAAGCACTAAGGCCCTGAGTTCGATCCCCGGTCCCGGAAAAAAAAAAAAAAAAAAAGGAAAGAAGTAAAAACTAAAAAGGTATACCCTGCAGAAGGGGCATATACGTACACTAACACGAAACACTATTAAGTAGGGGCAAGGTATGTAGCTCAGTACTAGCATGTACAAGACTCTGCATTCAATCCCCAGCCCTGGGGAGAAAAATTAAATAAGCATAAGATGAAAAACGTATTTATTAATTTAGTTTGACCACAAATAAAACCATGGGAAAAGCTAGGTGGCACATTCTTATAATCTTGTGGCACATGCCTATAATCCCAGCACTTGGGAGGCTAGGGCAGGATTACCATGAGCTCAAAGTCAGCCAGGACTGCATAGTGAGTTCAAGGCCATCATGAACTACACAGTGAGGCCCCGTTTCAAAAAAATAATAAACTTCAAATTATTAAAGTAATTATCTCACATAAAAAAATATCTACTAAGTCAATTTCTTCTACTTACGAATAGTTAAAAGTCTACTTTGGCCAGGTGTGGTGGCACACCCCTGTAATCTCAGCACTAGGGAGGCTGAGGCAGGAAGATCATTGCGTGTTCAAGACCAGCCTGAGCTAAAAAGTGAGCTCACAAAAGTAGAGAGCAATCGGGTCGAAGGGACGGAGAGGAGGAAGAGGGGGAAAGCTGTGTAGGTATGTATATATGTGCAGGATGGCTGACATGGTTGCACTATTTTCTCATGTCGGTTTGATGTAAGAACAATCGATGATTAATTGTTTGATCAATCTTGTGTGTCTATTTGTATTGTCCTGAGCATACACTTTGAAGTTATCAATGTATAATACAACAACCATTGTTGATCCCCTGCTACCTTACCTGTAGTTCAGTTTTTGTACTGTTCTCGTGCTGCTGTGTGTCTGTCGGTGTTTTTGTTCTTTTACTTTTAAAATAAAAAAATTTTTTTTTAAAGTGAGCTCAAGGCCAGCCTGGACTGCATAGTGAGACCCTGTTGCAAAAAGACCAAAAAAAAAGATTGTATGACCTTTAAGAACTCCAAACCTCCCAACTTTTCCCCTTTTATTCTATTTTTAAACATTTTTTAATTTTTTGTCTTTTTGAGGCAGGGTCTCGCTATGTACTTCAGGCTGGCCTTGAGCATACCCTGTAGCTCAGGATGGTCTCAAACTCATGACAGCCTCCTGCTTCAGCCTCCCAAGTGCTGGAATTACAGGTATGTGCCACCATGCTCCGCTCTTTTTGTTCTAGTCAGGTAATTTTCCAAGCTCCTTTCCACAGCCTACAAGGTCCTGCACAGCCCATCTCCCTCCTTAGCTCTCCCTACATGTCCCTTAGTCCCACACATATGTCCCCCTTGCTCTACCCTCTCAGGGTCCCCTTAGGGCCTCCTTTTAGTTCTTCAAGATGCCAACTCCCCATGGTCTGCACCTCCTTCTCCCAGCACCTCTGCACCTACCCTAGGGGTTCTTAGCCATGTTTGGCCCAATGTTCCCTTTTTAAAATAACAAATACTGTACTTGCTTCGACAGCACATATACTAAAAAACAAATATTTCATAACATCCTTTAGCCACTTGAAATAAAATCTATATGCAGGAGGATCACTGCAAGATCAAGGCCAGCCTGGGCTCCATAGTGAGTTCAAGGCAAGCCTTAATAACTACATGGTGAGACTGTCTCAGAAAACAAAATCTCCCTGACCCGACCCCTTACAGAAAAAGTCCCTGTTCTGTGTTCATGCCAGCTTGCTACATGACTCACTTTCCCATTTGATCCCAATTTGATCAATTTTACCTGAACAATTCTTATTGGCTGACCGTAGTTTTATCCATTTCCCTTACCTTGGACCCTTCTCACCTCGTGGTTTTGCTCTATAAAAGTCCCTAGAAAAGACAGAGTCACTTAGGCCCCCCCTTCTGTCCCTCTCTTGGACAGAAGCTTTCTTTCCCTCAATAAATATATTCTGCTCTTAAAAAAAATCTACAGTTGAAGCACACTAAATATAAATAATTACAGAATCCTAATTATAACAAAAAAGAGAAATAAAAGGAACATAATATAAAGCTGAGCATGGCGGCACAACCTCTGTAATCTCAGCCCTCAAGAGGCTCAGAGAAGAGGATCACAGGATGTTGCAGGCCAACCCCAGCTATATAGACAGTTCAAGATGTCCCTGAACTAGAATCAAAACAAAAACAAGAGCCAGGTGTGGTAGCACACACCTGTGATCTCAGCACTTGGGAGGCTGAAGCATGAGGACTGCCACAAGTTGAGTGGGCATTGGAGGCCAGCCAGGGCTACAATGATGAGTTCAAGGCCAGCCTAGACTACAGAGCAACACCCTGTCTCAAAAATCAAAACAAAAAAAAACCCAGAAAACAAAACTTGTAACAAGCCAGATGCAGTAGTGCACGACTTAAATTCCAGGATTATGGACAACTAAATTAGGTAAAAATATTATCAGCAGTCAGGCAGGGCTAGGCCCTCAATAGTCAATACAAAGGTAAACACACAGGACAACTGAGGCTCCACACATCTATCAAAGGTCAGACCTCAAGACAAAGATAAAATGACAGGGCCACATGCATCCCCAGGGAATAAATAATAACTTAATGATTGTACTGTAATTAGCCTTACCTGGTCTGATAAGATCTGACTAAACCCCAGCCACCCAGGTGGGTGACCTAAACCTCTAGATCCACCCATTTCTACAAGTGTCTTTGTTTTTTCTACACTTCCTTGGTTTAGGACCTGCTTCCCTATTAGATCAGTATCACTTAAGTTGCTGTACTTTTTTTTTTCCCAGACAGGTTCCTGCTATGTAGTTTAGGCTGGGCTTGAACTCACAGCAATACTCCTGCCTCAGCCTTGAGAGTGTTGAGATTACAGGTGTGTGCCACACCAAACCTACACTTGTAATCTTATTGGGCTCACTGGATGTGGTGGCACACGCCTGTAATCCCAGCACTTAGGAGCCTGAGGCAGGAGGATCCTTGCCAGTTCAAGACAAGCCTGGGCTTACAAAAGTGAGCTCAAGGCCAGCCTGAACTGCATAGTGAGACCCTGTCTCAAAAAAACAAAGAAAAAAAGAAAAAAGTGGACTCAATGGCTACTCATTTTCAGGTCCCCTCCTGTCTCTCAATAAATTCTTCCTGGTCTTAACCTCCGTTCCTTAAAATTCTTCAATTTCAAAAAACACAAAACTCACCATATCTGACATTAACAGGTAGACTTGGCTGGGCATGGTAGCGCACACCTGTAATCCTACCCTCTTGCGAGTTCGAGACCAGCCTGGGCTACAAAGAGAGCTCAAGGCCAGTTTCAACTGCATAGCAAGACCTTCTCTCAAAAAAACCCAAAACCAAAAACCAAAACAGGTAGAGTTACACTTTTCCCCGATGTTACCAAGCACTCTGAGAGGCTGAGGCCAGAGAATCATGAATTCCAGGGCAGCCTGGGGTACACAAGAACAACAACAACAAAAAAGCCAAGGAAACTGACACACTCCTATAATCCCAGCAAATCAGGGAGGCCGAAATAGGATGATCAAAAGTTTGGGCCTTGCCTAGGCAATTTAGCACCTTAGCAAAACCTCCCTCAAAATAAATAAAAGGGCTGGATGTAGCTCAGTGTGTAGGCCCAGGCTCAGTTCACTCACACACACTCTCTTACACACACACACACACACACACACACACACCCCTATGAAAACTGTCCATAGATTAAGCCACTGAAAATAACATGCCAGTGATTTAAATTATAAAAAAATCATTTAGACTTGTAAAGTGAAAATGGAGCTTGACTTCTTGTTGACAGTCACTTCAAACTCCTGATGGCTCAGGAGGTGAGGAATTCATGGAATTCAGGTCTTCAAGGTCTGACAAGCACTGTGGTGAAACCACTAGTCAATACCAATTATCTGAGCAATGCTGGTTGATCCTCTAACTCCTCAAACCCTTCTATCTTTTCTTTACTTCACAATTACAATTAATTTTAAATAAGAAGTGCAATTAGTACATATTATAAATTAGTTATCAGAAATGTGAAGTATTATAAATTAGTTATTAGAAATGCAACCACAAACTCGTCCAAGATGTGATTACAGTTTAGAGCTAAGGGATCCCCCACAGATCTCTTCTAATCCACCTAACCTGGTTGCAGGCGCAGATAATCAGGACCAGACCTCCCTTGAAGGCGAATGAGCACTTGCCAGGTGTTCTCCAAGTGGCTAAAGCACAAAAGAACCAAGCTACAGGGCCAAGGATGCTGCACTGCCTCCTGAGTTTGCACCAGGGAGGAGTCAGAACCGCAGACCTGGTTCTAAAAATAGGAGAGTATACAGGTTAACATTCTTTGACTTCAGCAGTAAACTACTCCTAGCTACTCAAGTGACACACTACTCAAGACACTATTATGAGGATATTAAGCGGGGCTAGCCATGGTGCACACACCTGTAATCCCAGGGCTCCTGCCCTGCAGGAGGACGCAGGACAGCCTGCGCTGCACAGGGAATCCAAGGCCAGTCTGAGCTACACAACGAGACCCCGAAGAAAGAGAGAGAGAGAAGGAAAGCAAGGAAAGAAGGAAGGAAGGGAGGGAGAAAGGCTGGCAGGCATGCAGGTGGGCGGGCAGGCGGGAGGGTAAAGAGAAAAAGAAAAAGAAAAGGAATAGGAAAACGAAAAGGAAAAAGGGAAGGGAAGGAAGAAGAAGTTTAAGTGAAGGCCAGGAGTGTGGCTCATGATAGAGCACCAAGAGAGGGTGCTGGGGTTAACTTACTTAGCATAGAAGAGTACTGACTTACCACAGAAGAAGCCCTGGGTTCAAACTTCAGTATAACACACACATACACACAAATAAATGAAGCATTGTCATGCATGTCTGTAACCCCAGCACTTGGGAGGCTGAGGTAGGAGGGTTACTGTGAGTTGGTGGCCAGCCTGGACTACATAGTGGGTTTAAGCTCAGCCTCAACTATATAGCAAGACCCTGTCTCAAGAAAAAAAAGACTCTAAAGAAGCTGGCATTAGGATTTGTGAATTTCTAAGCACGTAATGAAAGTTCTAAGTTAACCACTTCAGGTGGCAGTCAAGTTAACAGAATGGACAGACACATTTGCAATATACCGAACAGATACACACACAATAGCACATCATATCCCTTATTCCCCAAAAAAGGCTGAGTTCCTAATGTAAGTGCTAGAATAAAATGGACAGGCTAGCAAAATGTAACAACATTAAGAGAGAGATCAGGGAGAAGGCTGAGAATTTGGAACATAATTCCTGACAAAATTTTGTCAGGAATTATTGTCTCTACTTACCCTGTGCTAGTACTAAAGCATGTGCGAATTTCAATTTCACCAAAGAAAGAGAGTGTATGTGATGCTATTATCTTTCTATCTATATGATGTTTTTCATAGCCATAGCTCTTAATTTCACTGATTGTCTTTAATATACCACGCACAGCCAGGTCTGACAAAGCAGACCTGTGAAGCCAGCAGAGGCAGCTAAGGCAGGAGGATCACCACGAGTTTAAGGTCAACCTGGGCTACACAGTGAATTGAAGGCCAGCCTAAATTGTACAGCAAGACTCTGTCTCAAAAAAAACACACACAATAACAAAACAGAATGTATGGTATCTAACTCAATCACGCACTGTAGGCTCTACCTAGTTCCACAAGTTGTATGATTTCTTTTTCCTCAGTATTGGAGATTGAACCTAGGGGCCTTTGCACTGAGGTACATACATCCCCAGTACTTTTTAATGTTTTCATTTTGAGACAGTTTCACTAAGTTGTCCTGGTGGGGACTCAAACTTGCAATCCTCCAGCCTCAGCTTCCATCAGTGCTGAGATTACAGGTAGACACTATCACTGTGACTTTTTAAAATTTTTATTTAAAGCCCTTATAATATTCCTTGGGCTATAAGGACAATTACTTTAGTGCCTATGTCTAAGACTGGTACTCTCATATCTCTACATGGAAACCAACGATTAGGCTGATCCACTCAAAAATCAATAGCATCCCTGTACACAAATAACAAACTCACCAAGAAAGAAACTACAGAAGAAACACCTCTTACAATAACATCCAAAAAACACCTAGGAATACCTAGGTATACCTAGGAATCAACCTAAGGAGGGAAGTAAAAGACCTTAACATTGAAAGCTACAGTACTTTGATTTGTTGTTTTTTTGGGTTTTTTTGTTTTTTTTTGGCGGTACTGGGGATCAAACTCAGGACCCTGCGCTTGCTAGGCAGGCGCTTATTCCACTGAGCTATATCCCCAGCCCCGAAAGCTACAGTACTTTGAAAAGAGATCGAGTCAGGCATGGTGGCACATGCCTATAATCCCAGCACTCAGGAGGCTGAGGCAGGAGGATTGTTGTGAGTTTGAGACCAGCCTGGGCTACAAAGTGAGCTCAAGGCCAGCCTGGACTGCATATCGAAACTCTGTCTCAAAAAAAAAGAGGATATCACAAAATGGAAAGTGGAAAGATATCTCATTTGTTTTGTTTTGTTTTGATACAGTCTATGCAGCCTTTGCTATGATGAATGTGACCATTATACATATGTAACGTACCAATAAACTTTTTTTAAAAAAGCTCTTGCACAGCAAAAGAAACTACTAACAAAATGAAGAGATAACCCAGAGTGAGGAAAAAAAATGTGCCAGCTGTTCCTCAAAGGACTAACATCTAGAATACATAAAGTACTCAAAAAATCAGACCCTCCAAACTTAAAGACCTAATCCAAAAATGGGCATCTGAAATGAATAGACACTTCTCAGATGAAGTTAAACACACACACACACACACACACACTCAACATCAATGGTCATTTGAGAAATGCAAATTAAAACCATGCTGATATTCCATCTCACTCCAGAAAGAATGGCTATTATCAAGCAATCAACCAATAAATGCTGGTGGGGCTGTGGGGAAAAAGGAATCCTTCTCCACTGTTGGTGGGATGTAGAGTGGTGCAACCACTACAGGTAGGTTCTTTTTTTTTTTTGGTACCAGGACTGAACTCAGGACCTTTTGCTTGTCAGGCAGCTGCAGCGCCATTGAGCTATCTCCCCAGCCCTGCAATCACAATGTAAATCAGTATGTTGAGTCCTCAAAACACAAAAACTAGAAGTTCCATTTGACCCAGCTATTTCCCTTTCTGACATCTTCCTGGGAGAATTAAAAGCATCATATATGCACTCCCATGCTTATGGTGGCAGCTTGCAATAGGTAAATCTTGGAAGCAGTCCATGCCCATCAACTGATAAATGGATAAGGATCTTGAGGGTTATTTTGTTTTAATACAATGGAGTACTACTCTGCCATAAAGGATAAGCTTGTGACATTTCTAGCTAAATGGATTCACCCTGAGACCATATTTTAGGTGAAATAAATTGGACACACGTTTAAATACCACATTGTTTCTCTGGTGTGAGAAACTGAAAGTGTGAATAAGGACCAAAATGTATAACAGACATAGTGAAATGGAGAAAAAAATGGTCAAATGAGAAGCTGAACAAGGAGGAGAGAGAGGGAAAGGAGAGGACAAGAAAAAAAAGACTAGAAGAAAAACAATGGAAACAAAGGTTTGTAAATAAGGAGGGAAAGGGGTCGATGGGAAGGAAGGGAAATGGGAAAAAAAGCAGCAGCGAGATATACCCTGTACAGGTACATGAATGTTATTCTGTACATCTAAAATGTACCAATAAAACTATTTTTAAATGTTAGAATAAAATTTTAAAAAACAGGGCCAGGTATAGTGGCGCATGCCTATAATGCCAGCACTTGAGAAGCTGAGACAGGAGGATCCTTGTGAGTTCAAGGAAAGTCTGGGCTACCAAAGTGAGCTCAAGGCCAGCCTGAACTGCATAGCAAGACCCTGTCTGAAAAAGACAAAAATAATTAATTAATTAATTAAAAAACAGTAAGTCTGACCAAGTATCTACTTATTCTGGTTTTTTTTTTTTTTTTTTTTGCGGTACTGGGGATCGAACTCAGGACCCTGCGCTTGCTAGGCAGGCCCTTATTCCACTGAGCTATATCCCCAGCCCTCTACTTATTCTGGTTTGACACACTCTATTAACGAGAAACTTTGTTTTGATGTATGCATATTTTTTTTGAGGTGGTCTCACTGTATTGCGAGACTGCTCTCAAATCCACAAAGTCAGGTGATCCTCCCACCTTAGCCTCCCACATAGCTGTGATTAAGGGCTGGGGATGTGGCTCAGTGGTAAAGCTCTCAGCATACCCAAGAACACTGAATCTGAAGCATCACCAAATAGTAAATCCCGGGGTTAGGAATGAGAAGCAGAAGGTTAAAAAAAAAAAAGAGAAGCAGAAGGTGTGACTTCAAAGGAGTCAGTGAGAAGGGAGTTATTTGGGGTGCTGGAATTGTTCTGTATCCCATTAGTGCATACAGAACAAGAAAATTCATAGGACTACAAAAAAAAAGTAAGCATTCCTTTAATTGTTTGTTTTCAGACAGGGTCTCACTGTGTAGTACAGGTTGGCCTTGAACTATGTAACCTAGGCTGCCCTTGAACTACCAGCCTCCTCCTGTAACAGCCTGAGGGCTGGAATTATAGCTGTGCCACCAAACGTGGTTTTTAGGTAAATTTTTAAAATCTCCATGACACAGCCAGATGTGGTGGTGCATGCCTGTAATTCCAGCACTGGAGGCTGAGGCAGGAGGATCATTCTGAATTTGACACCAGCCTGGGCCACAAAGTACTGCACAGCAGAGACCCTGTCTCAAAAGACAAAAAAAAAAAAAAGAAAATCACAGTGCCACTCTTTTAGAAATCACTTTTAATTAAAACTCTCTAGTCATTGTTATGGGTTAGATATATGTCTCCCAGTACACCTGTGTTGGGAGCTTGGTTCCCAGTGCAGTGTTCAGAGCTTTCTGTAAGGTGAAGGGAACTCAAGGTCAGCCTGGAATATATAGCAAGACCCTGTCTCAAAGCAAAACCAAAATCAAACAAACAAACACTTCCTGGTAAGGTGAGGGATCTTGAGGACTCTGACTTCACGGGATTAAGAGGAGCACAAAGGTTCTCCCTGGAGAAGGCGGGGCCTGGCTGAGGGGAGCTGGCAATGGGGCTGTATCTCATCTCTGGGCCCTTCCTCTCCGGCTTTTATTTTATTGTGTGTTTTTTAAGGCAGGGTCTTGATCTGTACTAACAGGTTGGCCTCAAACTCAGGGCACTCCCCCTCCCTCAGGAGTACTGGGATGATGGGCATGCACGACCACCTCTGGTCCCTTTCTAGCTTGTTTCTTTTATTGCGGGTGTGTGGGTGTGTTTGGGGGGGGTGTTTTTGAGGGGGGGGTGTTTTTGAGGGTGAGGGTGTGTGTGTGTGTGTGTTTCAGGGTCTTCCTGTGTCGCCCAGGCTTGGTCCCTTTCTAGCTTGTTTCTTTTTTTTTGCCCAGACTAGCCTTGAACTTGGCAGCAATCCTTCTGCCTCAACCTCGCAAGTGTCAGGATTACAGCTGTGTGTGTGCCTCTACGCCAGGCCTCCTCTCTGGCCTTGACTCTGCTTCCCAGCACCAAGATAGGTGCAGCTTTGCTCTCCACACCCTTGTATCAGGACACACTGCCTCAGTACAGGCCCAGAGACGGTGGAAACAAGGGCTCTACACTGAAGTTCAGAAACTGTGAACCAAAAAATTTTCCTCTTTTAAGTTGTTACTCTTAGGCACTCATTTTGTCAAAGTGACAGAAAGCTAAGACAATCATCTGAAAGAAATAAAGTAAGAGATAAGCTATCTGTGTTACCACAGCAACTGCTAATGTACTGTGCCCACTGCAACCATACATCAAATCCTTTTCATTTTCCCTCTCTAAAGCAGAGGCTAATAACTCACTTTTTTTCTTGTTTTTTGGTTTGGTTTCTTTTTTGACACAGGGTCTTTCTAAGTGCCCAAACTGCCCAGACTTGAACTTGCGATCCCTCATCCTCCCAGTTTCAAAAGTACAAGTGTGCACCACTATTCCAGGCTAATTTAGAATTAATTATTTAACCTGAAGATGATCACACAAAGGTTACTCCGTATTATATTCAAGAGCAGGTTAAAGAGGAACTGCACCAATTTTCAGCCATTCTAAAGGGTAAAATCAGACCCAAAGGATAGAAGATGCAGGAAGACAGGCTGTGATTACAAAGTGTGGAAAGTTCCCTTCAGGAAAACGCTAAGTGCCTCTCTCACAAGGAGTTCTAGCAGGCAATGGATTACCACAGGCTCAAGGACAGTCCTTAGGAAAAAAGCCCAAACAAACCAGGAAATAGAAATGGGACAGAAGGAGGAAAATAAAAAGTCAAAACCTGCAGGTAAGGGTGAGAGGTGAGAGGAGGACAAAGGAAAAGGGCAACTGTCCCTTACAAGCTTTAAAATTTTTCCTTCATTTTTCTGCTTCTGCTCTTCTGCTTTTCATGCTTCTGCTCTTCTCTTGTATTTACTGAACAGTAAATACTGCTCCTCTAGTGTAGGATTTCTTCCTCCAACACATTTTCCCCCATATATTTCTTTGAAAATGAATCATTTGTGCCATTAACTATGACAGGAGCCCAGTGTGCTGGCGCACGCCTGTAATTCTAGAACTCAGGAGGCTGAGGCAGGAGGATCGTTGTGAGTTCAAGGCCAGCCTGGGCTACAAAGTGAGCTCAAGACCAGCCTGAACTACACAATGAGATCCTGTCTCAAAAAGATTTTTTAAAAAGACAAAACTAATAAATAAATAGGATTGTAATGCAGGGTAAAACTACACTATCCTACAGTCAACTCCTTCCAGTTAAGATTAAAATTCAACTGACTCAAAAGAACAAAACAACCAAGCATGGTGGTGCATGCCTTTAATTCCAGCACTCCCTAAGGAAAGAGGATGGCTGAGTTCAAGGCCAGCCTAGGCTAGAGTTTAAAGCCAGCCTGAACTACACAGCAAGACTGTCTTAAGAAAACAGAAAAAAAGACAAAACAAGGTGAGAAAGCTTCTTTGGTTCCTTATTTGCAAAAACACCAGCGATCTAGTATATAATGAACAAAATTCACTTGTCATTAATGGTTTAATGTATAAATGCCTAGTCTTTTCATGGGTATAGCATCTTAATGAAGACTGAAGGAATTAAAACCTAGGGTCAGGAGGGTCATGAGCTGGGCTGGTGACCCACACCTGTAATCCCAGCACTTGGAGGCTGAGGCAGGAGGATCATTGTGAGTTGGAGACCACCCTGGGCTACAAAGTGAGCTCAAAGCTGGAACTGCACAGCACGACCCTGTCTCAAAAAGGGAAAAAAAAAAAAAAAAAGAGAGAGAGAGAGGGTGGTGATTTCAAGCCCAGCCTGCAGGAAGAACTTTGTCTCAAAATAAAAAGGGCTCAGAATATAGCTCCGTGCAAAGGCCCTGAGTTCAATCCCAGTACTGGGGCAAGGGGAAGAAGCAGAACTCTTGCAAGCCTACAATCATGCCTAACTCCAAAAAAGGATAAGTCCAAACCTATGTGGTGGTAAACCTACAGCAAATGTGCCTGCCACATAAGCCACAGCGAGCTGTTAGTATCACCAAAAGCTCTAAAACGTTCCCGTCACTGGTCTATATTCTCTTTACTTCCTATTGCAAAGAGTGGGTGCATAAAAAAGGTGCATTCAGAATGTTACATTAGGAATCGGAAGACTTTATAAATAATTTCACTCCTATAATCAATACATGCAACATTAGCTAAATGTACCAGGCACCTAGAGATGGGGCCCTGGCCTTTAATCCCAGCTACTCAGGAAAGAGAAAAAAGTAGGACATTCACAAAGCAAACTTGGGCACAAGCTTGGGTAATTCAGAATAATCCTGTCTCACAATAAAATAAGGCCTGGGAGCCATAGCTCAGCAAAAGACCCTGGGTTCAATTCCCAGTACTAAAAAAAACAACGAAAAGAGGGGGGGATCACCTTTAAGGTGTAATATCCTAGCAAGACCCTAATGCAGGGGTGTGTGAAACTATTTTTTCCGTTAAATCATTTTGGATTTGCTGAATGCAATTCCAGTTTTACGCCTTAAGGTTTTTACTTCGTTCCACTCCTGATTCTGAAACTAGGTTAAGATCCTTCGCCTGACTACCCTTTCCCCGTGCTACATTATTATGACTTACACACTTCTGCTTTTACTATGAAACCTTACAATGTAGCATAAAAATCCCCAAATGATTAACGAACTGCTGAGAGCTCTGACCCATTGAAGATGATTTTATTAGGAATCATATTTCCAAACATCTACTCGCTGCTTCAAAACAAGTACTCTTCTGATTTAATTATGATGACTTCACCAGACACTGCCTACACAACCATGTTTACAAAAGCACTTAACGCGCCCTTCGGACGTAGCAATGCGGAGCAAGCAGTCTGCTTCCATACCCTTCCTGTGTTTATACTCTGTAACAAGTGACAGAGTTCAAGTGTCACTTAAGATTATTTAACCATCAAAGCGCTTTGAGTTCACGCCACCCTCTGCAAAGCAGCTTAAATGGTCGCGTCCCACCGTAAAGGAATCCTGAATTCACTTAGTTTCATTCGGGCAGCAATGACACCTACGCGTCACCACCCCCAGGTTTCCAAGTCAGCCTCTGCAAGGCAGACGGCTGGATTCTAGGAAGACGCTCTATTTTGGCCATCCTAAGATTACAGGTTCTAATATGAAGCAACCTCAGTGGAGGTTATTACCACACCAGCACAGCGCGGAAATAAGCGAGCCCCTAAACGCGAGCCCGCAGACGGGAATTGGCAATAGCTACCGAGATGCTGCGACAGGGCTCCTGACAACAGCTCCCATCTACCGAGTGTTTACTATCTACCGGGTTAGACTTACAGCTTACAGTCACAGCTCCGCGAAGTACGTATTATTACTTCCCCGAACACACCACGGTATCGCGCTCCTGGGCCCCGAACCTATCCGCGGCGGCGCCGGGATTCTCAGACACTTCCCAAAATCAAGAGCCGAGGGTCCCCGCCCCTAAGATACACTTCTGCGCAAAACAGGCAGCCGAGGCTCGGGAGCTCCCGGGGGCGCCGCGGAGACCCGGGGGCAGGACGCCGCGACCGCCGCAGCCGCCCCGGAGCCGCCCCGAGGCCTGGGCACCGCTCACCTTGGAGAGCCCGGCGGGCCGCGTCCAACCAGCGTCCCCGGCCACAGGAAGCGCGGCCCGGCACCGCGTCGCCCGCGCCCAGGCTACGGTGGACAGCACCGCCCCGCCCGGCCGCACGGGGTACCTCGGCCTCCCGCGCCCCGCCGCCCTGGCCGCCGCATCCGGGCCCGCGCCCCGCCTCGCCGCACTCACCTGCCAGGCGCCCCACCGCCGCCGCGGGAGCCCGCTCCGGGCGCGCAGTCAGCAGCCCAGGCCGCCGCGCCGGCCCCGCTCGGGCGCCCCCATTGCCCTCTCAGTCACCCCCGCCCGCCCGCACCTCACTACGCCCGCCCGCCGCCCGCGGCCATGGCCCGCTCCGCCCCGCCGCCGCACCGACGACGGAGCACGCGCGCGCACCCTCGTGCCCGCGCCTGCGCGTGCGCGCGCGATGCCTCCCGGCCGCCCGGCAGCCCCGCCCAGCCAGCGCCACGCGGCCAATCCCGAGCCTGGACAGCCTCTTGGCCGCTGCGCCGGAAAGCCCCTTCTCCGCCTCCCTGCCCTGCCGGCCGCCTCCGGGAGAACCGGCACCTGCCCTGGCGCGCGCGGCCTCCGCCCCGCGCAGCCCTGTTCTCGGGTTCCCGCCCGCCTTCTCCCCAGCCTTGTGCCCGGGTCTCGCCCGTCTATCGACGGGCAGCGACTCGGCCGCGACGCCCCCTGCTCCTTCTGTGCTGCCCGCTGCGCCTCGAGGCTGGGGCGAGTCCGCGGGACCGCCTGCCCTGAGAATGGTCGTGTAGATGGGAAAGTTCAGCCTTCCAAACCCGATTCTTTCTCCTAGGTGTTCTTTTCGCGGTAACTATAGCTAACATTTGTCTACAGAGCTACATTTTACAGAACCCAAGCCCTTTGCCTGCCTTATTTCTCTGTTGTCGTGGGCCACGATCAGGGAATTTCACTCCCGTCTTTAGTAAGGCGCTTGAAGTGTACTTGTTGAGAATCTAGAATTCTAACATACTGTAAAGCTGCTTCACGGTAGCTACTGCAGCCTAATGCTACTGTAGCAGCTCAGGCAGCTCGTCGAGGGGGTAGGTAGAATGAATCCAATGGGAGGCAAATGTGCACCCGGGCGTGCCTCCCCAGCCTTCCAAGTGGCTGTAATTGCAGGCGTGCACCACGGAGCCTGGTTAGAGGAAATTTTTTCAGATAATAGTAATATAATTTTAGAGAGGCGGCGGAAACTTTAAGCAAGTCAGGAAGTCCAGAACCATTAAAGAAAAAACTCAAAACATTTGTCTACAGAAATGTTTTGAAGCCAGACGTGCTGGTACATGCCTGTAATCCCAAAAGGAGCGTGACACAGAAGGATCGCCGAGTTCCAGGCCAGACTACACTGAATAAGCGAGTGAGACCCTGTCTCAACGCACCCCAAAAATAATGTTTTGAAATTTTCTTGTATGACGTCACGTTTAAGGAAAAAAAATAATACCTGGAATAGAACTGGACAAAACATGTGACAAGCACATTGTAGCTCTGACATAAAGTTTCCTATAAATGGACTTCTTCAAAACCAGAGAGCGGGCGTGGTGGCTCACACCCCTAATCCAACACTCGGGAGGCTGAGGCAGGAGGATCATTGCAAGTTTGAGACCAGCCTGGGCTACAAAGTGAGCTCAAGGCCAACCTGGACTGCATAGCGAGACCTTGTCTCAAAAAGACATAAATAAATAAGGCTGGATGTTCAATCCCTAGTACTGCAAAGAAATAAACTGAATGTTGAACAACAATAATCAGACCCTTTGGGAGAGGGAGAGTTGAGTCAGGGTCTCAGCCCAAGCTGGTACTGAACTCTACAATCTTTCTGCCTCAACCTCCTTAGATAATTTTAAAACCAATTAGCACACATACATGGAACAAGCTAGATCAAAGATAGTGGCCCCTGTTCTGAAGGAGTTTGGGTGTGACTCTGCTTGAGGTATGTGAACTACTTATCAACAAGGGTGTTGTCCTTTTTGTAGTAGAAAATCCACCTACACTACAATTTAACCTGTTTTTACATTTAAGAAATGCAACACAAGTAAATAAACATTTAAATACTCTGCAGCTTTGAGCAGCTTTGAATCAAAATTTCATGGCCTAGCTGGGCATGGTGGCACAACCCCTGTAATTCTAGCAATCTGGGAGGCTGAGGCAGGAGACTACAAGTTCAAACCGAGCCTGGGCAATTTAGTGATTTAGCAAGACCTTGTCTTAAAAATAAACATTTTATTTTATGTTTAAAGAATTTTTTACCTTTTTCGTATATGTTTGCAGTACATATATTTATCTTGGGGAGTTCGTACAGTACATGAGATATGTTAATTCCTTTTACTTGCCATTCCCTGCCCCTCCCTGAAAAATAAAAATTTAAAACAAAGACTGGGCTGTAGTTCAGTGCTAAAACCCTGATTGCAATGCGTTGTACCACAAAAATAAATAATAAAATTACAAGGGCCTGGGGATATAGCTCGTGGGGAAAGCTCTGGGTTCAATCTTGAATACCACCAAAAAATTAATGAATGAAAAATAAAAATAAAACTGGCAGTAGAAGGCTGAGGCAGGGCTGGGGATATAGCTCAGTGGAATAAAGCGCAGGGTCCTGAGTTCGATCCCCAGTACCGCAAAAAAAAAAAAAAAAAAAAGAAGGCTGAGGCAGGAGGACCACAAGTTCAAAGCTATATGGCAAGACCCAGTCTCAAAGTATAAAAACAAACAAAATGAAACAAAAATAAATAAATGAATGAATAAAAATGAAATGGAGGTAGGTTATGCAATGTGGCTCTTTGTACCAGACTTTGATCAGGAAATCAAGCAGAGCTCCCAGGCTATAGCAGTCATAAAATTCCTATGCAAATGACTGCGGAAGCCTGCAGGTAAAGGATGAGTCTGTAAAAACAACCTGGATTGCTCAATTCAAAAGGGTGTGGACCTGAGGGAAATGTGAAGTGACTTTCCTAGTCCTGGATGCCCCAGATTGGTCAAGGGGCAGATAAATGTTGTTCCTCTTACAAGATCAAGATTTACACAATGGGGGGCTGGGTGTGCCTCAATAATAGAGAGCTTACATAGCATGGACAAGTTCCCAGTTCCCAACACTGCAAAGAAAGAAAATATACCCATTTATACTGGGTGTGGTGGTGCACACTTGTAATCCCAGCTCTTACGAGACTGAGGCAGAAGAATGGCAGTGAGTTCGAGGTCAGGCTGAGCTACAGAGTTAGTTCAAAGCCAGCCTGCACTACATAGCAAGACCCTGCCTCAAAAAAAAAAAAATTACCCATTCAGGGATCTGGGATGTTCCCTCCAGACTAAACTTTCAGAAAGAAGTTAATAAGTTTTTGTCAAGTGTTTCCTTCAAAGCTGCCAAGAGAAAACCAGGCTTGGTAGCACACACCTGTAATCCAGATACTAAGGGAGGCTGGGGTAGGAGGATTGCAAATTCAAATCCAGCCTAGGCAATTTAGTGAGATGCTCTATCATAAATAAAAGTAGGGCCAGGTGTGGTGGCGCAGGCCTGTAATCCCAGCACTTGGGAGGCTGAGGCAGGAGGATTGTTGCGAGTTTGAGACCAGCCGGGGCTACAAAGTGAGCTCAAGGCCAGCCTGAACTGCATACCAAGACCCTGTCTCAAAAAAGCAAAAACAAAAACAAAAAAGAAATAAAAATAAAAATAAAAAAGAATTGTAAACAGGGAGAAGAGTAAATTGTTGAAGGGAGCATAGGGGAATAGGGGAAAACAACCAAGTTTTACCATGTGCAGGTACACACTCTCTATGATGAAGCTGATCATTACATAAACCTAAGAGGTACCAATACAAAGCATAACAATAAAAGAGGACTGGGAATGTATCATCAGTGCCAAGTTTCAAGGTTCAGTCCCTAGGATTGCACAAAACACAAAACAAAGCTACCAAGAGAATTCGGACCAGACAGTGTCAGTAATCACAAACTCTTTGAGGAGTGAGAAGTAGTCCCAGAGTCTTGAGAATATTCACTCTTTGGTTCCCTCAGGGAGAACCCCGGGCACCAGGAGAGAGAGTGAACAAAACAACTGCTGGGGCTTGGGCTACAGAGGAAGAAGCAGGCATGAAGTCATCACATGATTAACTGCAATTTACATCTAAGAGCCACAAAGTGTTGTGAAAGAAAACAATAAGAGGTAAGCAAAGCTTTCCATGAGGAAGTGACAGAGGGCCTCAGTTTTAAGGAAGAATAGACTAAGACAAGGAGCCGCAATTAGAAAGAAGAGCGAGGCGGGGCGTGGTGGTGCACGCCTGTAATCCCAGCACTTGGGAGGCTGAGGCAGGAGGATCGTTGCAAGTTCGAGACCAGCCTGGGCTACAAAGTGAGTTCAAGGCCAGCCTGAACTGCATAGTGAGACCCTGTCTCAAAAAAAAAAAAAGGAAGAAAGAAAGAAAGAAAGAAGAGGGAAGCTAGGATCCCTTGGCAGCAAGGTGCCCAGATGTTTGAGAGACTTCACTTCTCAGCCTTTTGGCTAAGATCAAGTGCAGATGTTTGAGAGCAGAAAAGGCCAATGCGGCTGCAGCGTACAAACGTGGTACACGTGATACGAGGTCCTGGCAGTCACTTCTCTTATTTCCAGGTCTCTTCCCCGGCAGAGTCCTGGAGTGGATGGTACTTTCCTGATTCCCTGAGGCTAGCACAGCCAATAAGGCTAGTACAGCCAGCCAATGAGGCTTGCTTGGGCTGGCCTGGCATCGTTGTTACCTCTCAGTGCAGTGTGTGAGCTGAGTATGGCCATTATACGGCACTGTAATACCAGCATGTGCGGGCTTGAGTATGAACACTCGAAAAGCTGAGGCAGGAGGATCATGCCTTCCAGGCCACCTGGGCCTACATAGCCAGAACAAAAACAAACAAACACACAAACTGTGTAATGTGGCCTAGCACAACGACACATGCTTATAATCCAAGCTACTTGGGAAACTAAGGCAGAAGGATCTCTAGTTTGAAAGTTCAAGCCCAGTCTGGACAATTTAGCAAACCCTTGGTCTCCAAAGCAAATAGAGGCTGAAGATACATTGCAGTGACACAAAGTTCCGTGTCCTGAGTTTGATTCCTGGTACTAAATAAATAAATAAATGTGAGCAACGTGGATGTGAGGGTGATCAGGCTGTGACATCTGTCACCCCATTGACTGCCAGGGATTTTTGTTTTTGGTTTTTGGGGGGTTTTTTGTCTTTTTGAGATAGGGTCTCGCTATGTAGCTCAGGCTGGCCTTTAACTCAATTTGTAGCCCAGGCTGGTCTCGAGCTCACAATGATCCTCCTGCCTCAGCCTCCCGAGTGCTGGGATTACAGGCGTGCACCACCAAGCCCGGCCAGTCGCCAAGGTTTATTCAACTAATCTGGATGGCTGAGAGGTTCCCTTCCTCCCTCAGTGCTGCATGTATGTCCCTCCTGACAACACCCTGCCATAGAGGAGGACCGTCCCTCAGTCAAGGGTATAGAGTAGCCGCGCTCCCCTGCTAGAACCTCCAAGGGTGAGCAACGTATCTCAGAGTGAAGATGCTGGCATTACCATGGGGTGCTGTGGGCCCCTTCTAGAGATTTTTTCTAGGTTCTTGTCATCTGAAACAAAGAACTGGAAAACACAGGTGGAAAAGGTTTACACTCAGAGCAGGGAAAGAAGTAGGCACTAGGGACAGGAAACAACTCTAGAAATGAGCACAGTGGACACAAGGTTCATACCCTATGTTCTCTGTATCTCTCAGAGCTCAGGCTGACCTCAGGTCTAGGCCAGTGGTGGCGAACCTATGGCAGGAGTACCACAGCGGGTGCGCAGAGCCCTCTCTGTCAGCACTCGGGACAAGTTGCCCCAGCATCAGCCCAGCAGCTGAGCATCATATATTCAGGTTTAATTGCCATGTTGGCACTTTGAGATAAATAAGTGAGTTGTGGATCGCAGTTTGGGCGCTCGGTCTTGAATAGGTGCACCACCACAGGTCCAAGCCATTGTGTCAGAAACCTGCCTGACCCCACTACAGAAGAACTGACGATAGCATTTTTGTTTTTTCTTTTTGTCTTTTTGAGACAAGGTCCTGCTGTACAGTTCAGACTGGCCTTGAGCTCACTTTGTAGCCCAGGCTGCCCTTGAACTCGCAACGATCCTCCTGATACAGGAAAATAAACTCCCAACCTGAGTGATATCTGGGACAAGCTTATGTTCTCTAAAATCAAAGAATGAATTTTAGGAACAAATGAGGTTAAGAGCAGAATATATTCATTGAGGGAAAGAAAGGAAAGCTTCTGTCCAAGAGAGGGACAGAAGGGGAGCCCGCCTGGGTTACCCCAAGACTCTGCCTTTTCTAAGGACTTTTATAGAACAAAACCATGAGGTGAGGCAGGTCCAAGGTAGGGGCAACAGGGCTGGGGATATAGCTCAGTGGAATAAGCGCCTGCCTGGCAAGCACAAGGTCCTGAGTTTGATCCTCAGTACCACCAAAAAAAAAATAGGGGAAATGGACAAAACTATGGTCAGCCAATAAGAATTGTTCAGGTAAAATTGATTAAATTGGCATCAAACCAGGAATGAGTCATGTAGCAAAGGGACATCAACACAGAACAGGGGCTTTTCCTACAGGGAGGTGGGTCAGTGACTCCTCAAGGTGATCTACCTATTTAGAATATCAATCCCTGATGTTTACACCTAGGGAGGTGTGTGGGTGCATTTGTTTAGTCCTTTGTCTTGAGCTCTGGCCCACAGCAAATACACATCTTTCATGTTGGCTCCTCGGAGGGCCTGGCCCTGTCTGACTGCCTATATTTCTATATAACTCAGCTACTTGTAACACTCCTGCCTCAGCCTCCCGAGGGCTGGGATTACAGGCATGCACCACCTTTCCTGGCAATAGCATTTTTGGATTGGTCCCAGATGCAGGACTTCAGTGTCTGTGTCCCCGATCTCTGATTGACAGGTTATGCCCACTTGTCCAGCAGGCTGGCCATGGCCTAATCTCCTGCCTCACTGGGTCCTGCCCACAGTACCATGGGAAGAAAGTCGCAGTGTTTTTTCTGTCCTCCTACACGCGGATATGAAGGCACACAAGAGAGGGGTACTCTGGATCACCTAGCTAATACCTGAAGGGCTGCCAGGAGGGCAGCAGACTACACAAGAATTAGAAATGTCACTGCTGGGCCAGGAAGATAGCTCAATAGCACAGTGCCAGCCTAGAAAGCACAAGGTCCTGAGTTTGATTCCTGGTACCACCCCACCACCACCACCAAAAAAGAAATGTCATTGTTAAATAAAAAACATGAGAGGTCAGTGTTTTAGACTAAGCTTCTGCACAGACCAAGGTAAAAATCAAAATAGAGACACTCAAGTAAGGCTCTACATCACCAAGCTGAAACAAAACAGAGACATCTGAACAGAGAAACAAAGATTTTAGAGATTAATTTTCAACAGATATGATAATGAAATGTCTCTGCTTTAATTCTTACACCCACAGAAAGGTAGCCTGAAGCAACCTGATGTTAACTCCTCCAGTTTTGGTTTCACTTGTTTGCTTTGTGATATTGGGGATTGAATCTAGGGAGTGCTGAGCTACATTCATTACAGCTGAGTGGGTCAAAACTAGTCCAGGTTATTGTGTTCCACAGGGGAGCGAATTGCCAAGCGAACACCCTTAGTGTGTAGTAAGTAGCTACATTTATTGCAGATCACAGGACGACAGCAGAAACAGGAAGGGCAAAGGGAAAGAGAAGCTGAGGGGAAAAAGGGACTCAAGGGCAAAAGGAAAAAGGGACCCAAGTAGGAAGGGGAAGAAAAGGACTCAGTCACTCAGGCTCTCAGTATTTCTATGGTCAGGTCACTGACCCAAAGTGCCTCCCACTGTCACCCTCACTGATGTCAGCCCTCGGCAAGGCCTCCTAAGACTAAGCCAGGATAATCACTTAGGGTGGTCCTAAATTTAAATCAGCATAATCATCAGGGGGGTGTGGTGTTTACAGCTGAACAACGGGAAGGGAGTGACTCAGCTTCTTTGTTTCTAGCTGTACTACTTTTTTTTTTTTTTTTTTTTTTTTCTTTTTGAGACAGGGTCTCGCTATGCAGTCCAGGCTGGCCGTGAGCTCACTTTGCAGCCCAGGCTGGTCTCGAACTCATGACAATCCTCCCGCCTCAGCTTCCTGAGTGCTGGGATTACAGGTGTGCGCAACTATGTCAGGTTGTACACCTTTTTTTTGGACTTTTTGTTGTTTTTTGAGACAGGGTCCCCACTACATAGCCCAAGCTGGCCTAGGGCTATCCTCCAGACCATCCTCCTGCCTTACTTTGTGGGCAGGCAGCACAACCCTGGCTTTTTTTGGATACAGAGTCTCCCTAAATTGCCCAAGTTGGCCTCCAGTTTGCTCTCTTTCTGCCTCAGTCTCCTGAGTAAATAGGGTCATATAGATGTGCCACAGTGTACTGCCCCCTGTGTTACCCAGTGTACACCCTACATGAAATAGCTGAATTTCTGTTCTGCCCTAATTTTGGTTTGTTGTTGTTGTTGTTGTTTGCCTGTTTGTAATGCTGGGATCAAAGCCGGGGCTGCAAGGCATTAAGCCAAACCTGCAGCTCTGATCCTGTTTTGAAGAGAGAATGCCTGAAGGGCAGAAGTTGCAGGCAGCCCTGGTAGCGCAGGCCTAGAATCTCAGCTATTGTGCAAACTGCAGCAGGAGATCGCAAAGTCAGTCCAGCCTGGCCAGTTTAGTGAGGCCCCATCTCAAAATTTAAAAGGAGGCATGGAGGGGTGATGCTGGGGACATAGCTCGGTGGCAGAGTGCTCCTTTAGCATAGGTGAGGCCCTGGATTCTATCTCTAGAAACAAAAACAAAACAAAACACACACATACACACACACAACAGAAGATTGGATATGGTGGTGCACATCTGTAATACCAGCATTTGGGAGGCTAAGGCAGGAGGATCACTGAGTTTGAGACCAGCCTAGGCTCTGTAATGAGTTCAAGGTCAGACTTATCTACAGAGGGAGACCCTGTCTCCAAAACAAAACAAAACAAAACAAAACAGCAGAAATTCCCCTTCAGCAAGGTTAGGGAAAACTTGTCGGATCTAGGTGACTACCAGGGAGTGTCCAACAGCCTGTAAATTCATTACAGTCTAATTTCCATGCTGAGCGACCCCCCCACCCCCACCACGGCAGCAAACACTGGACCACAAAGGGAGTGAGAATAAGAGGTGCCTGAGCTTGGGGAAATGCCTGTCTGCCCCAGGCTGAAACAGGGCTCTTCCTACCCTTTACAAACCCATGCTGGAGCTGGGCACTCAGGAGGCTGAGGCAGGAGGACTGTTGTGAGTTCGAGACCAGCCTGGGCCACAAAGTGACCTCAAGGCCAGTCTGGACTCCTGCCTCAAAAAGACAAGTAAAAGAACAACTAAAACCTATCCTCCATCCTCATTTCCAAGCCTCGTCCTACTTCTGCCTTCCCCACTTCTAGTAGCTGAAAAGCCGGTTTGCTAGTCTAGACCCCAGTCTCTCCCATTCTCTGGCTGGTCAATAAATTTGGACTATATAGTTAGTTCAGGGGCAGCCTGAACTGTATAGCAAGACTGTGTCTCAAAAACAAAGCAAAGCAAAACAAAATGAAACAAAAAACCTCTTCTGAGCTGGGAATCGTGGTACATACCTGCAATCCCAGCACTCGGGAGGCTGATGCAGGAGGATCCTTGCAAATTCAAGACCAACCTGGAGTACAAACTGACCAAAAAAAATTATTTAGCAGTACTGGGGATTATAATTTTGTCCTTTGACACCACATTATTTTGCTGTTTTTGCTGACACTACAATAAGCCACTGAGTTTAAGGGGCTATGTATAATTGCACTAAACCTAACTTATCCTATTGATTTACCTTTAAATTCTTTTTTTTTTTTTTTTGTCTTTTTGAGACAGGGTCATGCTATGCAGTTCAGGCTGACCTTAAGCTCACTTTGTAGTCCAGGCTGGTCTTGAACTTAGCTCACTTTGTAGTCCAGGCTGGTCTTCAACTTAAAACGATCCTCCTGTCTCAGCCTCCCAAGTGCTGGGATTACAGGTGTGCGCCACCCCACCTGGTTACATTTAAATTCAAGAAACTCCATACAGTAAACACATAACCTAAAGAAAATAAAAGTTAAAATATTTCAGAAGGAATGAGAACGGTAATAAAATAAGTATTTTAAGGAATTTTTTTAAAATACTCTGTTCTGAGCCAAACATGAGTGATCAAAACCTGGGAACACCCATTTCAGTTACCCTGAATGGCATGATCTGTTGTGGAAGAGATTATGTAGACTTCTGTAATCACAGAAGAAAAGTAGCAAATCAATATATTTAGCAATTGCATGGGTGGGAACATCAAGTAGGTAGGTTATACAAAGACAGAGAATCTTTTCTATAGATTTCAGATGTGGCCGGGGATATAGCTCAGCGGCACAGCACCTGTCTGGCCAGTGCAAAGTCCTGAGTTTGATTCCCTATACTGAAAAAAAAATAAAGAAATAAAAATTCAGATGTTAACTTGTAACTTTTTTGGTGTTTTTTTGTTATTAGTTTGTTTATTTATTTGAGACAGGGTCTGGCTGTGTAGTTCAGCCCGGCCTTTAACTCACTACGTCATCTAGGCTGGCCTCTAACTCATGGCCATCCTACTCCGCCTCCCAAGTGCTGGGAGGTATGTACCACCACACCTGGCTTTTTGTTGTTTGAGGCATGGTCTCACTATGTAGTCCAGGCTGGTCTCGAACTCCAATTTGCAGCATCTGCCTGCCTTAGCCTCCCAGGAGCTGGGATTATAGGTGTTTGTCACTGTTCTTGGCTCCTTGTTAACTTTTTTTTTTTTTTTTTGAGACAGAGTCTCACTATGTAGTTCAGGCTGGCTTTTAATTTACTATGCAGCACAGACTGGTCTTGCAGCAATCCTCCTGCCTCAGCTCTTGAGTGTTGCAATTATAGGTATGTGCCACCACAAGCAGCTCTTAAATTTTTATTTTGAGACAGTCTTGTCACATTACTCGGGCTTGCCTTGAACTTGCAATCCTCCCTGAGCCTCTTTTTTTCTTTTCTTTTTTTTTTTTTTTTTGTCTTTTTTTGAGACAGGGTCTCACTATGCACCTCAGGCTGTCCTTGAACTCCAGTGATCATCCTACCTCAGCCTCCTGAGTGCTAGGATTACAGGCATGCACCACCACGCCTGGCCATAACTGGTGGCTGCATCTAGAGTGTGTGATGCTGGGATTAAGTGTGGAATTATTCAATTAGTCCACTGATTGGTTTGACAAAGTAGCCTCTTAAAGTAGCTGGAATATTCTACTGTGTCTTGCTGAGGCTAGGGTTTTGTGCATGCTACACGAATGCTCTACTGTTGCATTACATCTCTATCCTGTTTCAAGCCCAGCCTGGATAACTTACCAAACCTATCTCAAAATAAGAAATAAAAAGGACTGGAGAAGCCAGGCATGGTGGCACATGCTTGTAATCCCTGCACTCAGGAGGCTGAGGCAGGAGGACCTTTCAAGTTCAAAGCCAGCCTGGGCTACAAAGTGAGTTCGAGGCCAGCCCTGTCTCAAAAAGACAAAAGAAAAAAAAAAGGGCTGGAGATGTGGTATAGCATGAAGACTCTGGGTTCAATCCCCAGAACCATATAAAACAAACAAACAAATAAATAAAAAGCACAATAAAAACATAATGAAGCCAGGCATAGTGGTGGACACCTATAACCCAAGCACTCAGTGGGGAGGCTGAGGCAGAAGGATTACAAGTTTGAGGCTAGCTTAGCTACATGGCAAGTTTGAGGCCAACCTGGACTATGTGGTGAGAGCTTGTATCAAACAACATGACAAAGACATGTACACTGATTGAAAAAACCAGGCTTGGTAGTACAGGTCTACAGAGCCAGACACTCAGGGTGCTGAGGGGGAGGGTCCCTGAGTCACTGAGTTGGAGACCAGCCTGGACAACTAAGAAGGAAGAGTGGGGGAAAGAGAGAGAGAAAAGAAGGGAAAGGAGCAAGGAATGCTGGGGCTGTGCCCAGGGATGAAGGATGAAGCCACAGACAGAGGGGGTGGGGAACAGGTGCATTTATTTAAAAGATACCAAGGCAAGGAAGAAAATCTCCCATAAGCTGGGAAGGGGTTCTAGGAGGATCCTGGGAGGGCTCCCGGTCTAGGGGTTCTGAAGGGGTCCAGAAAGGAGCTTGCCTGCCGTGTAAGCATTGTGATCGCTACCCTATAGGGGACCTTATACTTATTAGGGCCCAATCTATGCAGTGTGCATACAGCGCCCATGCGGGGTCCGGGGGCCCTTGAACCAGTGTGCTGCCTGGTCATGGCCTGGGCAGGTCCCACACAGCCGCAGGACACCCAGCAGAGGCTTTTCTTTTTGGGTGTTTGTTTTTATTTTCTTCTGAGACAAGATCTTGCTGTATAGCTGAGGCTGGCCTTGAATTCACTATGTAGCCCATGCAGGCTGGCTTCGAACACAGCAATCCTCCTGTCTCAGCCTCCTAAGTGCTGGGATTACAGGCATGTGCCACAGCATCTGGCAGCCCTGGAGAATGTTTCTGTAAGAATTGTGGAGGGTGCTGACACAGCAGACTCCATTTGGGAGCAGCTGTCCTTATTGCCTAATAGAATCCTAACTCCTGTCTCACTAATTCCTGCTACGAAAGAAGAGTCAGGTGTGGTAGCACATGCTTATAATCCTAGCACTTGGGAGGCTGAGGCAGGAGGATCCTTACAAGTTTGAGGCCAGCTGGGCTACCTAGTGAGTTTGAGGTCAGCCTGAATTACATAGCAAGACCATGTCTCAAAAATAAAACAAAACAAAACAAAAAAAGCAAAGGAGGGAGGGAGGGAAGAAAGAAAACACGTTGGCTGTCTTTGTCCCCCCCTTTTACTATCTATGACTAACCTGAGTCTGTTCATTTAATCTTCCTAATAGTATATGAAGTATGTGCTGTTAGTATATGCATTTTCCACATAAAGAGTGAGGGTTGAAGAGATTAAACAACTGACCCTAACTCACACAATGGTGTACCTGAAATTGAAACCAGCCTAGCTCTGCCTGAATCCTTAATAAATTGACCTAACTCTTTACTGTTTGGGAGGGTTTTTTGGTGCTGGGGATCAAACTCAGGACCTTGTGCTTGGTCAGGCACCGTGCCACTGAGCTACATCCCTGGCCCAGGCCTAACTCTTTGGAAACACTGTTCATGTCCCTGAGACAGAAAATTCCATCACATGGAAAGCTGTCAAGACGAAGGTAAGATCTTACGTCAGTCTTCAGCAGTATCTGCCACCTAAACATGCAGGGTTTTGGAAGTAAATGACCAATTAAAACATATAAACAAGCCAGGAGTGGTGGCAAATGTCTGTAATCTGAGCACTCAGGAGGCTGAGGCAGGATTGCTATGAGTTTGATGTCAGTCTGGGCTACATAGTGAGTTTAAGACCAGAATGAACTAAATAGTGAGACACTGTCTCAAAAACAACAAAAAAATTTAAATGATTTTATTGTCGATAAACTTTGTTTGTCCCTAGGGAGTATATTTTAGTATTTATGAATGTGCCTGCATCTCTTGCCAGATGGCAGTCTCCTTGAGGACATGGTATAGACACAGTGCATGTATGTACTCTTTTTGTTTTGTTTTGTTTTTGAGACAGGGCTTCACTTTGTAGTTCAGGCTGGCCCTGGTCCTGAAATCGCTATGTAGCCCAGGTTGGCCTTAAACTCACAGCAAGCCTCCTGCCTCGGCCTCATGAGTTCAGGGATTACAGGTGCACACCACTAAGCCTGGCTAATACATACATTCATGCCTCCCACAGCTGACACAGGGCCTTGCTCTGAGTAAATTTTCAACAAGTACATATTGAGTCCCTTCCTTTAAATACATATAGCCAGTACTCAGATAGGAATGCCAGTGTCCTGTGCTCAAGGCCACGACCCCATTCTTCGCACCCTCTCCCAGTGTTTTAGTTCATTCATTGTTGTCTAGGAACATGGAATTCATGGCCTAACTGCACGTGGCACAAAAAAAGAAAAAATTCTATACTCAGCTCTGAAGATTATTATGTCATCTATTATTTGAAGAAAAAAAAGAGAAAAACACATCTGATGCATACATGATGAAACGTCCTTAAGGATGTAACACAAGCCAACCAAAGCACAGAAACTCAGGGTTCACCACGGGCAGCATCCTGAAATTGTCTCCACTTCCACTGGGTTCCAGCGCAGGTGTTAGGCAGCTCTGCACTGCAACAGTGTATCTTACTAGGCTTCAGTCCAGACACAGCTGAATGCACACCCCTTCTAAAACTTTTTAAAGAGAAAACAACCAAGAAAAACAATGATACAAAATTTCAAAACAAGCTAATAGGACAGTAACAATGGTTAATACATTACATTGCTACCTTCCAAGTAGTTGCTCAGAACACATGATATAGGCAAGAAAAGCACAAAACTTTCTTTCCAATGAATAGAAATTAGTAGTAAAACTGTCCTAACAATCGTACATATCCTTTTGCCTTCCTTTTCTCCTTTCCCCCATCTGAGTTTCTCTTTCCTTTTGAACAGTTTCTTACCATTTCCCAATATATATTGTACATTTCAGGTTTTATTTACTGTTTCAGCTTCTTACCCTAGGGAGATAATATGATGTTTACATGTGAGTCTGAATTAATTCATTTGTGAGTATGGTCTTAAGTTGCATCTATTTGCCTATAAAAGTTTCAAGTTTATCCTTTTTTTTTTTTTTTGGCCTTTTTAAGACAGGGTCTCACTATGCAGTTCAGACTGGCCTTGAGCTCACTTGATAGCACAGGCTGGTCTCGAACTCACAACAATCCTCCTGCCTCAGCTTTTCATATGCTGGGATTACAGGTGTGCACCACCACACCTGGCTAAGCTTATCCTTCTTTATAGCTTAATTATCACATCTTTTTTATCCATTCCTCAGCTGATGGTCATTTAGGTTGTTTCCAAGATTTAGCTACGACAAATTGTGCTGCTATAAATATGGGTGGATATATATCACTGTGTCATGATGTTTTCAATTTTTCTGGGAAAATACTCAGAAGGGGAATAGCTGGGTCAAATGGAACCTCTAACTGTAGTTTTTTTAGGAATGTCCACACTGATTTCCACAGTGGTCGCACCAGTCTAGACTCCCACCAACAGTGGAGAAGGGTTCCTTTTTACCCCACAGCCCCACCAGCATGTGTTGCTGGTTGATTTCTTGATAGTCATTCTTTCTAGGGTGATGAATCTCAGTGTTGTTTTAATTTGCATCTCTTGAATGACCTGTGATGTTGAACATTTTTTCATATATTTATTTGCCACTTGTATTTCTTCATCTGAGAAATGTGTATTCATTTCAGATGCCCATTTCTGGACTGGGTCTTTGAATTTGAGGGGTTCTGATTTTTCTCAATTCTTTATATGTTCTAGCTATGAGTCTTGTCTGAGGGACAATTGGCTGAAACATTCTTCTCACTGTGTGGGTTGTCTTTTCAATCTGTTTGTGATTTCTTTTGATGTGCAAAAGCTTTTTAGTAAGATGAGATCCTGGTTATTGATTCTTTGAAATATTTCCCATGCCGTTCAGGTTTTGTTCATGAAGTTTGCCTACCCCTATGTCTTCAAGATTTCTACCTACTTTCTCTTCCAGTAGATTTAGTGTTCCTGTTTTAGTATTTAGATCTTTGATCCATTTTTTCTTTCTTTCTTTCTTTTTTTCTTTTTGAGACAGAGTCCACTATGCAGTTCAGGCTGGCCTTCAGCTCACTTTGTAGCCCACCATGGCCTTCCAAGTCTGGGATTACAGGCGTGCACCACCACACCCAGCTCTTTGATGCATTTTAACTTTAGTGTGTGGTGACAGACATGGATCTAGTTTTAGTCTTTGGCATGTAGAGAGACAGTTTTTCCAGCACCATTTAAAGAGGCTGTCTTTCTCCCAGTGAACATGTTTGGCTCCTTTGTCAAGGATCGGGGGCTGAGTATGTTTGTACTTGTGTCTGCATCTTTAATGTGTTGCACTGATCTTGGGTCTGTTTTTTTGCCAGTACCTTGCTGATTTTATCGCTGTAGCTTTGTAGTATAATTTCAAGTCAGGGATTGTGATGGCTCCTGTCTTGTCTTTGTTGCCCAGAGTTGCTTTTGCTGTTTTAGATCCCTTCTTGTTCCCAATAATTTTGGGGTTGTTTTCTCTAGTTCTGTGAAGTATGCTAGTGGCATTTTGACTGAGATTGCATTAAATCTGTATGACAATTTTGTGAATATGGCCATTTTCACAATGTTGGTTCTTCCTATCCATGAGCAAGGGATATCTTTTCTTTTTCTGATATCCTCTTTAATCTCCTTTTTCAGAGTACTGTAATTTTCAATGTATAGAACTTTTACTTCCTTTGTTGGGTTCATTCCTAAGTATTTCATTTTTTTGCATGCTATTATGAAGAGTGTAGTTTCCAATTTCTTTCTCAGTGAGTTTGTCGTTTGTGTATAGGAATGCTATTGATTTTTGAGTGTTCTCTTTGTATCCAGCTATGGTGCTGAATTTAGTTATTAAATCTAGAAGTCTTTTGGTGGAGTTTTTGGGGTCTTCTATGTAGAATATCATGTCATCTGTGAATAATGATAATTACAATTCTTCCTTTCCTGTCCTTAGTCCTTTTAATTCTTTTTCTTGTCTAATTGATCTGGTTAATGTTTCTAGAATTATATTGAATAGGAGTGTAGATAGTGGACATCTTTGTCTTGTTCCTGATTTTAAAGTGAAAGCGTTCAGTTTGTCCATTTATTATGAGGTTGGCTGTTGGTTTGTCATAGATGGCTTTTATCAGATTGAAGTAAAGACCATCTATTCTGATTTTTCTATAGGGCTTTTATCATGAATGACTGCTGGACTTTGTCAAAAGATTTTAGTGCATCTATTGATAAGATCATGTGATTTTTGTCTTTGGCTCTGTTGATCCAGTGTATTACATTGATTCATTTGCATATGTTGAACCATCCCTGCATTCCTTGGATGAATCCCACTTGGTCATGGCACATAATCTTCTTAATGATTTGCTGCATTGTTTGCTAGTGTCTTACTGAGGATTTTTACATCTGTGTCCATCAGGGAGATTGGCCTCTAGTTCTCTTTTTTGGTTAGATCCTCCTCTGATTTTGGTATCAGGATCATGCTTGCCTGCAGGAATGAGTTAGGAGTATTGCTTCCCTTTCCACTGGTTTTTTCACTTCTGTTGCTATCATTTCAACAAATTCCAGTGTTTGACTTCCAGTTTCATCTATTTCATTGTGTTCTGTGCTCGTCCTGGGTGAGCTATAGTCTGGGGTTACATTTTGCTTCTGAGTTTTCTCAGTTTTTTCTTTTTCTTTTATTTTGCTTTCTATGTTAATGCTTGCTGATTTATTATGATAGCTTTATCACTAGTATTGAAGCTTTAATTTTTTTTTAATTACACACCCCACAGGGAGAAATGCATTTTACAACTTAGTGTTTAGGGATGTATATGTAATATGGTATGCTAAAATAAAAATTCAATGAGCTGGGCATGGTGATACACACCTGTAGTCCCAGCACTTGGGAGGCTGAGGCAGGAGGATTGTTGGGAGTTCGAGCCCAGCCTGGGCTATAAAGTGAGCTCAAGACCAGCCTGAACTGCATAGTGGGACCCTGTCTCAAAAAGACAAAAAAAAAAATTAAAAAATAAGAAAAATTTTTAAAAATTCAATGATAAAACCTAGGCATAGCTGGGTGTGGTATTACATGCCTAGAATTCTGGCAACTCAAAAGGCTGAGGCAGAAGGACCCCTGCAATTTTGATGCCAGGTTGAGCTACACAGTGAGTTTAAGGTAGTTCTGGATTTCACAGGGAGACCCTGTCTTAAAAAAACAAAAACAGCTCAGCATGGTGGCGCATGCCTCTAATTTCAGCACTCAGGAGGCTGAGGCAGGAGGACTGTTGCAAGTTCAAGACCACCCTGGGCTACAAAGTGAGCTCAAGGCAAGCCTCAACTGCACAGTGAGACCCTGTCTAAAAAAACAGAACAAAACAGTGGGCATAGCTGTACACTTTGGTAATTTCAGTTTCTCTGGAGGCTGAGGCAGGAGGACTGCAAATTCAAATCTATCCTGGGCAACTTATTGAGACATTGATTCAAAATTAAAAAGTACTGACCATATAGCCCAGCCACCCTGGGTTATACCCCCAACACCTGCATTCAAAGCTTATTATGTGTTACATGTGATGCTCTCTGATGCTGTATAGTCTGTTTCTGTTTTATATTGTATTTTATGGGGTTCTTTTATTCATATTCTAGGACATGGTCCCACTCTATAGTTCAGGGTGGCCTTCAACTCATTATGTAGTCCAGGCTGACCTCCTCAAGTACACGGTGATCCTCCTGCCTCACCCTCCTACATGCTGGAATCACAGGCATGTAGGAGAAATCACCAAGGCTGGTTTTAATGGAATCTTGTTTGTTTTGAGACAGGATCTCACTTTGTAACTGAATGGAATCTTGTTTGTTTTGAGACACGATCTCACTTTGTAACTCAAACTGGCTTTGAACTCTCTATGTAGTCCAGACTGGCCTCAAACTCAGGACTATCCTCTTGCAGTACCCTCTTGAATACTGGGATTATAGGCATGCACCGCCAATGCTCAGTTTAAATGAAATTTTTAAAACATAAAATACTAGCTGTGCCTGAAGGCAGGAGGATTGTTAGTTTAAACCTAGCCTGGAAATTTTAGTGACTTAGCACAACCTTATTTTAAAATAAAAAATAAGACTGGTGTGGTAGTGTATAATCCCAGAGTTTGGGAGGCTGAGGTGAGAGGATTACCACAAGTTTGAGGCAAGCCTAGGCTAGATAGTGAATTCAAGGCTGGTCTGAACTACATGGTGAGACCCTGTCTCAAAAAAAAAAAAAAAAAAGAGTGGGGTGTAGCTTCATGTGAAGATCCTGGATCAATTCTTAGTACCACAAATAAAATAAAATTTATTTTAATTTTATTTACAACCTACCAGGTTAATTTCACCACCAATTGAGTCCAACAAAACAAAACTGCAACACCGGCTGGAGAGGATGGACAACTGGTGGGGAACTGGTGATACCCAGCTGAACGGAATCAGCACGGTGCTGGGTGTGAAGGCCCCACCTGAGGATTGCTGTCAACAACCAAAAAGAGATAACTAGCCAGGCATGGTGGAGCACATCTCTTATCTCAGCACTTGGGAAAGCTGAGGCAGGAGGATCAGGCTACAAAGGGAGCTCAAGGCCAGCTTGAACTGCATAGCAAGACCCTGTCTCAAAAAGACAAAAAAACCCAAAACTCATTATTACAAGAGCTCGGGACCCCACTGTCACTGAGGATGGCTGTGGTACTTCTGGGGGAATGTCTGGTCCTTACTTTGAGCATCACTTCCTGGCACCAGTGCAGACCCCTCGGCCTGCTGGCGCAGATCCTTCATCCTGCTGGCACAGACTTTCTAGCTTCCACCACTGACTGTTGGGCCTTCCCCGCGCAGATCCATAAAACAGACCTGCATGAGACATTGCCATGGGCTCTGGGTCTTCAGCTGGACTCATCTGGGACATTGCTGTTGGATCCAGGCCCTCGGCTGGATTCTTTGGGTCTCTAGTGTGCAGAAAGGTTTCCAGCACTCTTTTGTATTTGACTCTTTGGGTGACTATTATAAAATAATCCTATAAATTGTATGTCCTGTATAATATTGTTTTCCTTGCAAACCCTGACCACAACACTGGCCCAATACACACGCAGATACTGCTGTGATAGGATCTCCAGCACCTTGAATGCAAAACCCTGTGCATCTTATTTATCCCAGCCTGTGGCCCTGTCAGGGGCTTTCTAAGGAGGGGTGAACACCCACCTCATGGAGAGAGGTAGGATCTGGCAGGCAACAAGCACTGAAAATGAGATCAGAGCTGAGGGGAATCTTTGTCCTTATGGAATTTACAACCTAATGAGGGAGATGGAGGTAGCCTTTCAAATAACATTAATCTAAATTAAATTAAAACTTTAATCAAAATGTTTAATTACAGTAATGCTATAATAGTGTCAGTCAGGTAATTGTAATTTGTGTGTGTATGTTCTGAGACAGAAACCTGCTATGTAGTTCAAGCTGGCCTTGGACTCACTATGTAGTCTTTTTTTTTTTTTTTTTTTTTTTTTTTTTTTTTTTTGGTACCGGGAATCTAACTTACGATCTTGAGCTTGCCAGGCAGGTGCTTGTGCCACTGGGCTATATCCCCAGCCCCTCACTATGTAGTCTTGAACTCACAGCAATACTCCTGCCTCAGCCTCCCAAGCAGCTGGGATTACAAGCATGTGCCACTATGCCTAGCTCTAGCTGTATGTCTTTTAACAGTATATATTTACAATATGTATAAAAACATTCACTGTGGTGAACCGCTGCGTACATTCATATCTCAGCCCCTTCTATTTTCCCTGCCCCCACCTTCCACCCGTCTCCCTCCATTCCTAGGTCCTCTTCCCATCTGCAAAAGGTCTATCTCCCCATCATTTATTTTGTTCTTTATACTTTGGTCTTCTCATACAAAAGGAACTGAGAAGCCGGGCTCGGCAGTGCACCACTCGGGAGACTGGGACAGGTAAATCACCGCAAATTCTAGGCCAGCCTGGGCTCCATAGTGAGACCCTGTCTACAAAAACAAACAAACACCATACAATATTTTTCCCGTGTAATTTGTTTCCCCGAGCATTACAGTCTCAAGCGAGGTGTGATTCTGTGTGTGGGGTCAGGAGAAGCGTCTGGGAATAGCTTGTTTTTAAACTGAGACCTGAAGGCCAAGTAGGAGTTGGCCACATAGGTTTTGACAGGCTGGGGCAGCTGGACAACTCCACAAACAGAACTAAGAAAGCCCTAACACGTAGACCCGTCCTCGGTCAGAGAGAGTCTGGGGCCCTGTTGTTTCTGTCCTGCTCTTCTCCTTTGGATCTGCCATTCCCTACTTCTTCACAAGGGCTATGGGTCTACTGTGTCAGTCCTGCCCCAGCCCTACAAATGTGTAGGGGACCCAGGCTGGCCAGTCAGAGGTCTCCATCTTCCTGGCCACAGTTATGAATGGTTCTGGTATTGGTTCAGTGACCTAAACCGAACCAATCACAAAGTCATCTTTATGTTTGTCTTATGGGAAAGATTTCCTCGGAGCATGAATATGCAAATACAAGGTCAAGTACAACTAGCAGGGCACAGTGTCACACCCTGTAATCCCAGCTACTGAAGAGGCTGAAATCTAGCTGAGTGTGGTGGTACAACCCTATAATCCCAGCACTTGGGAGGCTGAGGCAGGAGGATTATTGCGAATTAGAGACCAGCCTGGACTACAAAGTGAGCTCAAGGCCAATCTAAATTGCATAGCAAGACCCTGTCTCAAAAAGACCAAAAAAAAAAAAAAAAAGCCCAGTCTGTGTAATTTTTTTTAAAAAAACAGGGTCGCACCAGGTGTGGTGGTGCACACCTGTAATCCCAACACTCAAGAGACTGAGACAGGATTGTTGCGAGTTCGACACCAGCCTGGGCTACAAAGTGAGTTCAAGGCCAGCCTGAACTGCACAGCGAAACTCTATCTCAAAAAGACAAAGCAAAACAAAACAAAAAAACAGGTGATCACTATGTAATTCAGGTCAGCAACACATTATGTAGCTGAGGCTGACCTTGAATTTGCAATGATCTCCTGCCTCAGCGTCCCTGAGTGCTGAGATTATAGGCATGCGCCACCACCCCCACCCAGTGTAATTTAGCAAGACCCTGTCTCTAAGTAAGTAAATATAAGTAAGTAGAGTTAAGGGTGTACTTGTGTGAAGGCGCTAGATTCAATTCCCAGTAAGAAAAGAACAGAAAACAAAATCCAGGTCGGGAAGGCAGAAGCAGCAGCAGCCTTCAGAGGGGCCTCCCTAGACCAAAGAGTGATTGGGAAGGCGCCAGGGTAAGCACAGCCAGTTTAGGGTGATGACTTCGCTCTCAGCAGGCAAGATGAGGAGCCAGGCAAGAGGCGCACGGAATCCCTGCCCTGCCCAGCCCTGCCCGGCCGGAACGGCAGTGGGCACCCAGACTCCCAGCACCTTCTGGACTCTCTGGGCTTCGCGAAAGTCTGTAACTTCTTTAAACTAGTTCTTTTTGTTACCTCTTGCCTCCTTGTAGCTCAGTTACTGCAAGGGATAGGGCTAGAGACAGGAAAGGGAAAGGTACAGAGGGCCTGGTAAATCACTCCGAAGCTGGCCTGCGAGGAGAGCTGCTCTGATGGGCAGGAGCCACCAGCACCGAGCCCCTGGGCTCATCGCAGAGGAGCTGGACAGCTCGGCCCTCCGGCTTCAAGCCTCACCGGGAGGGGGGCATTCAGGCGGGGCTAGGGTACCTCGACCCCAAACGGGCCCTCGGGGAAAACTTCAAACATTTTTTTAACTGACTGGCCTTTGTAGTTAGGCTGAAGGAACTGAGCGCTGTGGGAAAGGGGAACTGTGGGAAGCAGAGCCGCTCCGCCCCGCCCTCGGCCCCCACAGTTCCGCTACCTCTCCCATCACTGAACACTCATTGTCTGTCCCGTCTCGGCCTCCCCCCACAGACCGTGAGCGTCCCCGGCACAGGCGCTGCGGCTGATTCACCTCCTCCTGCCTCACAATGCGGCCCAGCGTGGGGCTTGACACTTGGAAGTTTCTCAAAGGATTGCTTGTTGAATGAACGAACAAGTGAACGCTTTCTCCCAACTGCCCTGAACCCTAAATGGGATTTACAAGGGAGGAAAGGCCTGCCTACAGCTCTCGGCTTCTTACACCCCTCACTGACGGTCACTGTGTCCCGGGCCTCCAGGAGAGAGTGAGGCCCTAAGGTTTGGTTTATCTGCTGCGATCCGTTTTCCTGGTAATATGAGTCTATTTCTGTACCAGATTTTCACAGGCACACAGAAGGAGGAGAACCGTGACATAAGAGAGCAGTTCCAGGATAAGGATTTTATATTAATTTTCTCACATTGATTTTCCTGACCCAAATTGGTTTTACTTCCAACACTGCTGCTGTTCTTCCTGTAGGTAACCTGTGGAGTTGGTAATTTTGTAATGTTAGAGCTTCCCCGCTCACCTGAGTACGTGGTGATATGATGCCGTCAACTTTCACTTCTCCCAGCACCTTCCAATTAGAGCCACAGTCCCGGCGTCCTCAAGGTTTCTCCCACGGGGCTGGCTCTGCCTCCTTGGTTCTGCAGGTGTGAAGACACAGGAAGTGGGTATGACCTCACCAGCAGGGGCAGAACCAGGAAAAGCTCTGGGATATCCTGCTACCTGATCCCGCTCTCCTCCTCACACTCTTCTCTGCATAACAATGGAAGGAAAGAGGAAGTGGGAAAGAATAAATCAGGTAATTGAGATAAAAGCAGAATTGAGATTCCGCAGCCAAGGGAGGAGCTCCAAGTAAGGAGGATTAAAGAAAGCGCGCAAGGACACAGGGTTGGGATATTAGCGACACATATCTGCTTGTGCAAGGAAGCAAGAAGTAAAGATGGCAACACTGAATTGGAGAGACCCTGGAGAATCCCAGCGCTTGGGAGGCTGAGGCAGGAGGATCACTGTGAGTTCGAGACCAGCCTGGACTATAGAGTGAGTTCAAGGCCAGCCTGAGCTGCATAGCGAGACCCTGTCTCAAAAAAAAGAGCAAAAAAAAAAAATGATGCCAGTGTGGAGTCTCAGTTTGAACCAGGAAACTGAGAAGACCCTGGGTCCTGAAGGAAGGGTGAATTTACATGGAGACTGAGCATGAAGTGCTGATTTCTTTTATTTTTTGAATTATATTTACTGCATTTGAAATAATGCAGATGTGAAGTGCTGACTTATACTCCTCCCATAATAAGATGATATCAGCTGGGTGTGGCAGCGCACACCTGTAATCCCGGCACTTGGGAGGCTGAGGCAGGAGGATCCTTTTGAGTTGGAGATCAGCCTGGGCTACAAAGTGAGCTTAAGGCCAGCCTGAACTATACAGCGAGACCCTGTCTCAAAAAAAGAAAAAAAGACAAAATAACAAAACAAACATTATGATATCAAACTATATATACATAGTGCACGAACATCCACTTGTGGCTTTTGACATCATCCTATAATTACATAAGATGTAGTCACCAGGGGAAAGTGGATGAAGGAGACACTGGAAGCTATTTTTGGGTCTGTGAATCTATAAATTTTTCCAGCCCCTCAGAAAAAGTTTTAAAATCACATTTATAGAAACATATTTGTGAGCCAGGCATGGTGGAACACCCCATAATCCCAGCACTCAGGAGGCTGAGGCAGGAGGATCATTGCAAGTTCGAGACCAGCATGGGCTACAAAGTGAGCTCAAGGCCAGCCTGAACTACATAGTGAGACCCTGTTTCAAAAAGAAAAACAAAAAAATGAAAGAAAAGAAACTTATTTGTGAGACTTTTGGGAAGATGGTAGAGTGGTGAACAGCAGAGAAACAGCCTCTCTGAGAGTTGGTGTCCCTATGTTGGAATATAGCAATGTGAGGAACAGAAGGAGGGAAGTGGGTCCCCAGGACCCACAAGGCTCTGAAGCAAGAACTGAAGCCAAGGGGACAGTGAAGAGAGACTTCAGTGAAGAAGGAGAGGGCATGTGCCTTCTCCCAGAGCCCTGACTTACTTTGGAAAGGGCTGCCTGGACCTGCAGATGCACAGTGATTACTGGAGACCCCTCAAGGCTCCACAGAGAAATGCGCCAGTGAATTGGAGCAGTGGAGGCAGTGGACTGCAGTGAGTTATTCAGGTTGAGAGCGGGATGGGCTGGGACCCATCTTGGAGAGGGGCCGACTGAGCTTGGAACTCAGACCAACTGCTGGTTCCATCTAGCTGCTCCTAACATCAGGGCCAGGTGCAACTGAGTTCAAGTTGGCAAGGGGTCAGTGAGCTGAGTTCAAGACAGCATGAGGCATGTGGAGTGTTGCAGACTTAATAAATTGGGTTCCAGAAACCAGCCTGAACTTCAGAGGAACTAAAGGTGCAGGCTTACTGGAATTATCTACTAGCGCTACAGATCTGCTGAAGACTTGCTGGGATTAATCAACACAGATCTTGGCTCTGTGTACAATTTGTCTACCAGTGACAGCAGAGACATCCCTATTTTCTTCTCTTTTTTTTGTTCTGTTTTCTTTTTTCTTGATTGCTTGTTCTTTTTTTGTATGCGTGTGAACATTGTTTCTACATTTTTTGCTGTTTGTTGCTCTGTTCTTGTTTATATTTCTTCCTTCTCTCTTTCCCTACTGTCTTCTTTACCAGTTTCCCAAAGTTTACACATGATCTTCCTTTGTCCTCCAGCCTTGCTTCTAATCTCTTCCTCTTGTTTAGTTCTCTATTATTCCGCCTAACTACTGTTATATTTTCTCCCCTGAGGATAAAATCACCATATTGAAGGTATCTTTACTGTGTACAATTTTCTGGGTTTTTTTAGATTTTGTTATATGACCACAAATATAGTTCATATGGTTAAAGGTAGCAAACGAATAGTTACCACAGTTTGTCATTTTCTAGGCTGTGTTTGATGCTGCTGTTATTGTTGACTGTACTACTTTAGCCAAGGTGACATAATTGTTCTAATCAGATGTTCTCTCTGGGATGCCAAGATGGAGATTGCCTGAGGGTCGTAAACAATACCAGCGGCCAGTTGGAGGGCATGTAAAAACAATTTGACATACAGGTAAGTGCTGCATATAGAACTCCAACTAGCCAGTGGCAACAAACCAGGGGCTGAGCCAAGTAGGAAGCAATTTCCCATCCCCAATAAACTGAGGATGCAGGATCTTGCAGGTGAATCAAAACCCAAAAGCCAGCTATACTTGGAAGACAGCTCTGAGAAGTCATTTTCTAAGGGTTCTAAATACTAGCAATAAAGCTACCTACCATAAACAATCTGCAACCACCCACCCAGGAATAAACTAAGAAAGAAAAAGACAATGAGAAGATACTTATTATGGCTTATGTTTGGATGTCCCCCAAAAGCCTCATGTGGTTGTACATGGAGCTTTTTCAGAGGTGGTTGGATCTACAGTGTGTTACTGATTAATGTTGCAGTGCTGAGAGGGAGGGTGTGTGGTCACCAAATAGGTCTACCGATTAGATCATCACTACTCTAAGCCTCATAGCCTAGATAGATTATAAAAAGGGCAGAAAGATGCTGTTAAGGTCTGTTGTTGCTTTCTTCTTTTGACCACCATGAATGGTTGTCCCTCTTCCATGTGATACACTGCCTAGAAGCCAGCCAATTATAGGCTGAAACTTCTATGAAGTGAGAACTAAACAAACCTTTCCACCTTTAACTTTGAGTGTTAGGTGTTTTGTTTCAGCAACAAGAAAAGTAACTAAAACAAAACTTAAGCAAGATGCAACCAGAGACTTCCAGCTCACCAAAGACAAGCACAGGGGGCAGTGAGGTAGGACAATTCAAAGGCCACCCACCTGGACATGCTGAAGTGGTAACAGAAGTAACAAAGCATGAAGCTCTAGAAAAAAAAAATCAAATCAGAAATAATTTCCCAGGTAACTACAGTTCTTAGAAATAACAAGGGAACAAGAAAGATCAAACCAACAGCTGCTAGAGGATACAAAGAAGAACAATATAAGATTGATCTGCGTCAAAGAAAAAGCAGGAGATAGTGTAAATGGTCTGAAAAACCTCTTCACAGAAGTCATGGCAGAAAACTTCCCAAGCATGTAAAAACAATTTGACATACCAGTTAGGCACTGCATATAGAACTCCAACTAGCCATGACAAAAAAAAAAAAAAAACAACTACATCCAAGGCATGTAATAGTCAAGATTTCAGAAATTCAGTGCAAGATTAGAATATTAAAAGCTATTAGAGAAAATAATTAATTTAATTCTTTCCTTTATAGGTGACAAGTTTAATTAATTTAACTCACCTCTAAAGGAAAGACCATCAGAATCACAGCAGATTTCTCAACACAAACACACAAGTCAAGGAGTCCTTGGAGTGAAATATTGCAAGCCCTAAAAGAAAACAACTTCTAACCCAGACTGAGGTATGCCACAAAAATATCTTTCAAAACTGTTAGTGAAATAAGATACTTCTAAAACAAGCAAACAAACAAACAAAAACATCTGAAAAAATTCACGCTCACCAAACCAGCACTCTGAAATGTTCTGAAGCCAGGCATGGTGGCACATGCCTGTTATCCCAGCACTCAGGAGGCTGAGGCAGGAGTATTCCTGCAACTTCGAGACCAATTTGGGCTACAAAGTGAGCTTAAGTCCAGTCTGAACAGCATAGCGAGAACTTGTCTCACAAAAAACCAAACCAAACAAACAAACAAAAATGTTCTGAAGGACATTCTAAAAAGAGATGGTAAGTACTATAACTCTATGAACCCCAACAGAATTAATCTACCAGGGTGAGTAATTAAACAGAGGGGAAAAAAAGGGAATCAAGAACAGGAAAATAACATGACAAGGATAAGTAAGTACATACCAATTATAACCATTAACACGGCCTCAGTTCACCAATCAAAAGAAACAAACTGGCAGAATGAATCAAGAAACTAGATCTAACAGTATGCTGGATACAAGAAACACATTTAATTCAAAAGAAAATTCATAACTGAAAGTCAAAGGATGGAAAACAATACTCCAAAAAGCTGAAGTAGCTGTTTTATTTGCAAAGTGGATTTGAAGCCAAGACTAATGAAGAGAGACAAAGAAATTTACTATATCCTTGCAAAGGGAACAATCCAAGAGGAAGAGATAACAATCATAAATATATATGCACCAAATACCAGTGCACTCAACTATACAAAATATTAACAGACATGAAAAATCAAATAATCACTCACACAGTTGTAATGCGGATCCTCAATACCTCACTGTCACAAATAGATCAACTAGACAGAAAACAAATCAATGAAAAAAAAATCACAACTAGCCAGGCATGGTGGTGCATACTTGTAATTCTAGCACTAGGGAGGCTAAGGCAGGAGGATCGCTATGGGTTCAAAGCCAGCCTGCACTACATAGTGAATTCAAGGCAGCCTGAACTACACACCAAGATCCTGTCTAAAAAGAAAATCATAACTTAGCCAAACTTTTGAACAAATGGGCTTAGTAGACGTTTATAATGGTCCACCCCAGAATATTAGAATACATATTCTTCTCAGCTGCACATGGTACATTCTCCAAAGTAGACTATAGTTCATAGAATGTGTTCAGGTAAATGAAAAGTAACTGAAATTGTATCATGCATATTATCAGACCATAGTTCAATGAAGTGGGAAGTCAATGGCAAAACAAACTACAAGAACTTCATAAAAAAAGAACTTCATAAACATGAAAAGTAAATATCACATTTTTCCTCTGTTATGAGAAACCAGAAGTGTAAATAAGGATAAAAACGTACAATAGAAAGCCGAGTGTGGTGGTGCATATCTGTAATCCCAGCACTTGGGAGGCTGAGGCAGGAGGATCAGTTGGAGTTTGAGACCAGCCTGGGCCACAAAGTGAGCTCAAGGCCAGCCTGACCTGCATAGTGAGACCCTGTCTCAAAAAAGACAAAAAAAGAAAAATAAAACCCACAAAGGCAAAGAATTTAAAATGTTGCCCTAGGTCTAGGGCACCTCCCATTGGGTCTTCTGGAGTGTGATTGACAGGGTGCTGAGTCATGTCAGCTGTATCTACTGCGCAGGTCCTTTTCCATAATTCACTGTTTACCATTGAATGTAGGAGACGCAGTCCATGTGCATGAACATTCAATGAGCTCCACATGAAGAAAGGTTACTGCAGGCCATTCCCAAGCATCTGGCATGCATGCGGGTTTGGGACTTCAGAATTTTCCAGTGATCTTTGTTTCTTTACCTCTGTCTCCAGGTAGTAGGTCTTAGGACAAGGGTCAGGGGTTTGGCCCAGTATCTAGCCCAGGGTCGGGTCAGTGGAGAGGAGTGGTCCCACGCCCTCAGTTTTATTTTATATATTAGTTTTGGTGTGAAATGTCACCCCAAAGTCTCACATATTCAGAAGAGGAGCTGCTGGAAGATGGTGGATCACGGGGTCACTGTATCATCAGGGGACCCTTCCAGTGACAAATGGCTCTGGCCCTTCCCTTGGTGCTCCCTGGCTGTCACCGGTCGAGCAATCCCCCCTCCCCCATTTCTCCCTTGGGAGCAGCCAAGCTTTCTTTTGCTATTATCAAGCGGGGTCATTCATGATTACAGGATTTGGTGACTCCACTGAGGCTGAGATGTGGAAGATGGCACGTTCATGCGGGCGGTTACTGCCTGGTTGGATGGGGTGGGGTATAGCCAATAGGACACTGGCAGGTGGGCACAAAACCATCGCGAGAAAGAGATCAAAACCCACTTTTCAAGCCGTTGCTGCATTATCTTTGCTTATCTCCTGTTACCCAACGCAAGTGCCAAGGCTGAGCCCAGAGAAAATGTGGCACTAAGGCCAGTGCTGCGGCCCTCTGTACAGTGTGATTTCTTCCTTAACAGTATATCTATTTGCTGCATGGGTGTAGTTTTCAAAATTACGTTTGAGTGACTGCCCAATAGACAATCAAAAGACTGACAATAAATTTAATTGTTACTCCTCTATTTTTGGCTTTTTTTTGAGACCAGGCCTCACCATGCAGTTCAGGATGCCCTTGAACTCTCCATGTGGCACAGGCTGGCCTTGAACTCACAGCAATCCTCTTGCCTCAGCCTCCTGAGTGCTGGAATTATAGGGGTATGCCACCATGCCTGGCCTGTAGTTTGTTTTAATTTTCAGGTGTGTTTTTTTTTTGGTGTTTTTGAGACAGGGTCTCACTATGCAGTTCTAGTATGTATCTAATGCTGGGGATTAAACCCTGGACCTCAGTACAGTTATTATCAGAGGGAAGACAACTGATTGGATGGGAGAACAACGGAGATGAGGGTGGAGAAAATCATTTGATTAATTGTACATTTATGTGTATAACTGAGTAACAAATGCAAAGATAACATTATGTAATACAGCATCCATTGTTAATTCCTTACCATCTTCTCTATAATTTTGTATTTCCTTTATAGTTTTTGTGTTATTCTGGTTTATGTCTGTTTGGTTGTTGATATGTCTCCATTCTTTTGTCTTTAAAATAAAATAAAATAAATTAAAAACAAAACCCAGGACCTTCACACTGAGCTACATCTTCAGCCCTTTTGTATTTTTATTTTTTTGAGGCAGGTTCTCACTAAGTCACTGTATTGTTTAGGCTGGGCTCAAATTTGGCAACCCTCCTTCCTCAGTCTCCTACTGGGCTAGCATGTGCTACCCCCCCCAGTTTAATTCATTGTTTTGAGTATCTACTAGGTGTAAGGAATTATTCAAGAGCACTATGAACACCTCCACTTAGACCCTTTCAGAAGAAGTACTTACAAATATGTGAATATACAATATGCACTGTGGCGAAGGCAGGAAGGGAAGTTAAACATGGGGTGTGGTGTCATTCAGCTTACTATTTTAAGCCTGTTTAAAGAAACATTTTTTATAATAGCTCAGTGGTAAAACCCTGGCTTAGCCTGTGCCAGGCCTTACATTTGATCTTCAGCAAAGACCAGAAAGAAAGAGTTTGGATTGTGTTCTAATAAGAAAATATTAGCCAATATATAATCCCAGTACTCAGGAAGCTGAGGCAGGAGGATCGTTGCATGTTTGAGACCAGCCTGGGCTACAAAGGGAGCTCAAGGCCAGTCTGAACTGCATAGTGAGACCCTGTCTCAAATAGACACACACACACACACACACACACACACACACACACACACAAAAGGATTATTTCTTTTATATAACATCTTTGTAAGAAGTAAGGTTAAGGCTAGTAGAATTTAAGGGTAGGAATACTGTTAAAGCTCTAATATATGTCATTCAGTGGTTTTCCCAAGGACTTTATCAATTTATACTACCACCAGCAGGCATTTGCCATCTTTGTTGCTTTGACCATAGAAACATTAAATGTTCACATTAAAAATGAGATACTTAATCAGGCATGATGTTGCATGCCTGTAATCCCAGCATTGGGGAGGCTGGGGCAGGAGAATCACTTGGAGTTTGAGGTCAGCCTGGGTTAACAGTGAGTTCAAGCCCAGCCTAAACTACATAGCGAGACCCTCTCTCAGAAAAACCATACCAAACCAAACCAAACCAACAACCAACCGACCAACCAATCAACCAAACAAACAAACACTTCAACTGGGTGGATATGGTTGCTCATACATGTACAGTAGAGTCCCAGTTGCTCCAGAGGGAGGCTGAGGCAGGAGGATCAATTGAGGTCAGGAGTTTGAGATAAGTCTAAGCAACATAGGGTGGTTATCGTTTGTCTTTGTAGTAGGTTAGTCTGGATACTTTTAAAAATATTTATTTATTTTTCTATGTATTTATTTGAGACCGAGTCTTACTATGCAGTTCAGCTGGCCTTGAACTTTGTAGTTGGTTTGAAACTCATGGCAGGGGCTGGGGATATAGCTCAGTGAAATAAGCGCTTGCCTAGCAAGCGCAGGGTCCTGAGTTCGATCCCCAGTACAGCAAAAAAAAAAGAAACTCATGGCAATACTCCTACCTCAGCCTCCCAGTGCAGGAATTACAGGCATGTGCCACCATACCTGGTTTATTTTTCTTTTTTCTTTTTTCTTTCTTTCTCTCTCTCTCTCTCTTTCTCTCTGTCTCTGTCTCTGTCTCTCTCTTTCTCTCTCTCTCTCCCTCCCTCCCTCTCTCCCTCTCTCTGTGTAATTCAGCCCGGCTTGGACTCACTAGGTAGCCCAGGATGGCCTGAAACTCACATCAATCCTCCTGCCTCAGCCTCCCAAGAGCTGGGATTACAGGCGTGCATCACCATGACTAGTTTCAGATAGTTTGTTGTTGTTGTTTTATTTTGTTTTTTTGAGATAGGGTCTCCCTATGTAGTTCAGTCTGGCCTTGAACTGGTGGTGATCTTCCTGCCTCAGCCTCCTGAATGGTGGGATTATGGATATACACCATGGCTGGCTAATAATTTCCATTTTCTGTTGCTCAGGGGTACGTGTCATGTGGGTGGGTAAGGGCAGAGCACATGGTGGATCAGAGATAAACTGTGAAAACCCAGGCAGTTTTCACTCATTTGACTTAAAAGGAACGCAAAGTACACAGCAGAGCAAGAGCATGCGGGGGCAAAAGATTGTATCAAAAAATCTGGGTATGCGAGGGAGGGGCGAGAAGAAGGGCGGAGAGAGGAAGAGGATAAAAAGGAGTTAAGGTGCGTCATGTCCACGTGCCAGCTCCCCACAGCGAATGCCATCCTGTACAGGAAACGTGTTTTTGTGTTTTCATTTTGTTTTTGAGACAGGGTCTCGCTATGTAGTTCAGGCTGGCCTTGAACTCAGTGTGGAGCCTGAGCTGGCCTGGAACTCAGTGATCCTGAGTGGTGGAGCATGCCTGGATTCCTAGCCCTCGGGAGGCTGAGGCAGGAGGATCGTAGGGAGTTCGAGAAAAGCCTGGGCTACAAAGTGAGTTGAAGGTCAGCCCGAACTGCGTAGCGAGATCCTTCTCAAAAAGACAACAATAAAAAAATAAGAACCAAAGATAAAAATGTACTAGGAATGTAGCTCCATATGATGGCTCTCCATCTGATCTCCAGTATTACAAAACGAAAACAAGTTCCATCATCACAGATGGATGTTTCTGTTAGCAGCAGCTGTATGTTGGCCCCTTGGGAAGCATAAAAGGTTCCTTGGCAAGGGCCACCTGGGCATGTGCTCTGTCGCAGTGATGCATGCTCTGCTTGGCTGGGTCACCCTTGGGCACTCACCAGGAGACGTGGCCATTTTCAGCTGCAGTGGGAAGGACCCCAGTCTTGAGCTCATGGGTCTGGTCTCTGCTTTCTAGGTCAGTAAGTATGGGCAGGACCAGAGTCTGTGGCCTGCTGTATTTTGTCTGCTGCCCCATGAGAATGTGTTTCATTTGTGAGTTAAATGCATATATTTACGCATTTATTTATCTCTCTATTCACTTGGTCCTGTACTGCTTCTATTTTTGTTTTGTTTTTTTTCTTTGGCTGTACTGGGTGTTGAACTCAGGACTCTGCGCTTGCTAGGCAGGCGCTTATTCCACTGAGCTATATCCCCAGCTCCAAATATTGCGAACACATTTTTGTGTTGTTTTTTTTCCCGGTATCAGGGATCGAACTCAGGACCTTGCGCTTGCGCTTGCCAGGCAAGTGCTTATGCCACTGAGCTATACCCCCAGCCCCCTGTACTGCTTCTAGTACTATTAGAAATAATGGAGCTGAGGGAGTCATTCCCTTTTATCCATTTAATTCTTTTTTGTTTTTTTTTTGTCTTTTTGAGACAGGGTCTCACTATGCAGTTCAGGCTGGCCTTGAGCTCACTTGGTAGCTCAGGCTGGTCTCTTGGCAGTGATCCTCTTGCCTCAGCCTCCCAAGTGCAGGGATTACAGGCATGTGCCACCACTCTCAGCTGTGGGTGGTGGTTTTTTTTAAATTTTTAAAATTTTTGTCTTTTTTGTGACAGAGTCTCGCTATGTAGGTCAGGCTGGGCTTGAGCTCACTTTGTGGCCCAGGCTGGTCTCAAACTCACAACGATCCTCCTGCCTCAGCCTCCTGAGTGCTGGGATTATAGGCCTGGGCCACCATGCCTGGGCATACTAACAATCTTTGATGTTTGTTTATTTTTCCTACTGAATATTGAACTCCAAAATGATAAGCTACATTCCCAGATGTTTCTAAGATTTTTTTTGAGACAGGGTCTCTCTATGCAGTTCAGGCTGTCTTGAGCTCACTTTGCAGCCCAGGCTGGTCTCAAACTTGCAAGCATCCTCCTGCCTCAGCCTCCTGAGTGCTGGGATTACAGGCATGCACCACCATGCCTGACATAAATTCACTTCTTTGATCCTCCTGCCTCAGCCTTCCAGGTGCTTGGGTTTGCAGGTGTGCACCTCCCTATCCCTGTTTTTATCTTTCTACTACCTGGCTGTGTTGATTAATGTAGGTGTCAACTTGGCTGGACTAAGGGACCCTAAGAGAGCTGGTGAAGCACCGTTTCTTGGTGAGTTTGTGAAGGGGTCCTCAATAGAGCACTTCTCGGTGAGCGGTGGCCTGAGTGGGGAAGACCTGTCCTCAGCGCGGCCTGAGCCTTCTGGTCAGTGGGGCCTGACTGAACAGCAGCAGGGAAAAGAGTAATCTGACAAGAGTGTTTGCTGTTTGTGGAGTTGTAGCTTTTATTTACTCTGGAGAGGTCAGGGTAATTAGAGGCCCAGGGCTGTGCCCAAGGACAGGTCGGGGCCGAGGACCCGGATGCCGCATTTGCTGGTGTTCTGTCAGTCGGCATCAGGGCGGCACACGCTGGCTGACCCTTCCTGGTCCACTGACTGTGAACAAATAAATCCTTGTTTTACCAACCCAAAGGCTAAATTTGCTGACTGAACCTTCTTTACCAGGAAAATGTATTAGATTTCTCTCTCCGTGGTATGAAAGGTTAGAGCAACTATGTGTGACCTTGCAGCCTGGGCACTGAGACAGCTCTGTGTTGGCTGCATTCAAGCAACAGACTTTATTTGGTGACTTTAGGCATCTTTGTGCTAAGAGGTAGGGGATTTTTTTTTGAGACAGGGTCTTGCTATGCAGTTCAGACTGGCCTCAAGCTCACTATGTAGCCCAGACTCACCTCAAACTTGCAGGAATCCTCCTGTCTCAGTCTACCCAGTGCTGGGATTACAGGTGTGCATCACTATGCCCAGCTGGAACTTTTACTTTTTAAAAAGCAAACTCCAGACTCCCTGTTCTTAAGGAGTTTCTAATCCAGTTGGAGAAATAAAACCGGCTCAACCACAGTTAGAATCATAGAACTAAGGAATGTTTTATTTTGAAGACCACCTGGAAAACTGGTCAGAAATTTCCTACTACGGTGGAACTTTCTCTATGAGGCACTTTGCAAAGTCTTTTCAGTTCTCTACAAAACTCTGGTGAGAAGCCCACTATTTTTTTTCTGTTTGTTTTTTGTTATTTTTGTAATTAGAAAAGCAATATGTGGTGGTGCTCGCCAATAACCCCAGTGCTCTGGAAGGTTGAGACAGGAGGATCAAAAGTTTGATCCCAGAAAGAAAGAAAAGAAAATATGTATTTTTTTTCCAAGTAGGGTCTTGGTATGTAGTCTAGGATTCCTTTGAACTCACCATCCTCCTGCCTAATCTTGTCAAGTGCTGGGATTACCAGAATGTGTGGCCATACCCAGGGTTTTTTTTTTTGTACCGGGAATCAAATTCAGGACATCATGCTTGCTAAGCAGGCGCTATGCTGCTGAGATATTTCCCCAGCACAGTGCCCAGGTTTTTTGTTTCCAGTTACTTTCCATAGAAGTTGGGCCAAGGAAGAGTATTTTCTCCCATGTTCTATTTTTTTTTTTTTTTTTTGTCTTTGAGACAGGGTCTCACTATGCAGTTCAGGTTGCTCTTGCTGGGGATGTAGCTCAGTGGCGTAAGTGCCTGCCTGGCAAGCATAAGGTCCTGAGTTCAATTCCTAGTGTGAAAAAAAGAAAAGGAAATACTTCAGGCTGGTCTTGAGTTCACAACAATCCTCCTGCCTCAGCCACCCAAGTGCTGGGATTACAGGTGTGTGCCAACACACCCAGCTTTCCCTGTGTTCTTAGCACAGGTATTAACAGCTTTTTAAAAGCTTATATCATTTGGCAGGTCAAAAGTAGTTACCATTGGTTATTTTCTTTGCAATTCTCTTACTATGAATGAAATGAACATCCTTTGTATATACAGAGCCCTTCTTTCCTTCCCTTTTTTGGGGTGTGGGGGTCATTCTGGGGCTGGAACCCGGGTCTTTCACTCTGAGCTATGTCCTCTGCCCTTTTTTTTTTTTTTGTACCGAGAATTGAACTCAGGACCTTGCATTTATGCTACTAAGCTATATCCCTGACCCCCTCTGCCTTTTTTTTTTAACATAATTTTTTTGCAGCAGGGTCTCATTAAGTCACAAGGTCGCTTAGGTTGGACTCAAACTTCCGATCTTCTTGTCTCAGTCTACCAGAATGCTTCTCAGGTGTGGGGCACTATACCTGGCATCATGGTTATTTTCCTGTAAACTTTCTGTTTACATCTAGGTAAAAATAGGTAACAAAAATTTTTGTTGTCTTTTTTTTGGTCAGTATCTAGACTTTTAATGTATTTGTTTTATTTATTTCAATTTAAATGGACATTTTCCAGTTTATCACTAGTGTCGTTTTGTTTATACTTTTTCACACGCAGAAATTTAAAAAACTTAATAGTTGAATTTGTTAGTGTTTTCTCTCTCTGCCTCTCTCTGTCTCTGTCTGTCTGTCTGTCTGTCTCTGTCCCTGTCTCTCTCTCTCTCTCTCTCTCATGTGTGTGGTACTTGGCACTGAATCCACAACCTCAAGCATGTTATAAGCACTGTTCCACTGGTCTACATTCTCAGTTCTTTTCTTTGTTTAATTTTATTTTGAGGCAGGGTCTTGCTAAGTTCAAGTCAGGTCTCAGCAACTTATTTATTTCTTCCTTCCTTCCTTCCTTCCTTCCTTCCTTCCTTCCTTCATGTGGCCACACCTTGCCAAGTCTGGGCAACTTAGTAATTTAGCAAGACACTGTCTCAAAACAGAAAATTTCAACCAGGCATAGTGATACACACTTGTAATCCCAGCACTCAGGAAGCCAGTGTAAGAGGATCCACATTAAGTTCAAGGCCAAGCTGGGCTACATAGTAAGTTCAAGGCCATCCTGAACACAGTGAGACTCTGTCTCAAAAAAATTTCTTTTTCTTTTTAAAAAGGTTTGTACCTGGCATGGTGGTGCATGCCTGTAATCCCAGCACTCAGGAGGCTGAGGCAGGAGGATCATTGTGAGTTCGAGACTAGCCTGGGCTACGCAGTGAGCTCAAGGCCAGCCTGAACTGCATAGTGAGACCCTGTCTTGGGAAAAAAAAAAAGTTCGTGAGCCAGGCATGGTGGTGCATGCCTGTGATCCCAGCACTTTGGCAGGCCGAAGCAGGAGGACTGAAAGTTTGAAACCAGCATGAGCAATTTGGCAAATAAAACTAGATAGTGCTGAGGTTGTGGACAGCTTTTCTGTCAGAGTAGAACACAGGGCCTTGGTCCAAGTGCCAGCGTAGTGAACTTTCTGAACCTGGCCTTTACTGTCTGCGTTCCCGCCAACATTCTGCCCTTCTGAGCTCTGACTAGCACTGGTCATCAAGTGCTGCTCACAGCTTTCTAGGGCTTCTCCGGTTGGCATAGCCAAACCTTTCCAAATTCCTCCTGCAAACCAGGTCCAGAGGCTTCTAAAATATACAGGCAGGCAAATCATAGCAATGACCCCACAGATACTCCAGGCACCAGTTTTCTATACTAGCATTCTTGTCAGTGGGACAAAATTTCAAGAAGGTGATTTAAAGAAACAGAGGTTTATTTGGCTCACAGTAGCCTTTTATTGGAGGGGGAGGGTGTTTGAGACAGGGTTTTGCTTTGTAGCACAGGCTTAACTCACTGTGTAGCCCAGGATGACCTTGAACTCATGGCAAACCCCCTGCCTCAGCCTCCCAAGTGCTGGGATTACAGGCATGCACCACCATGCCTGGCTTGGTTCAGTTTCAGTGAGTTCAGTCCATGGTGTACTGGCTCCAAGGTAGAAAAGGTATGGTGGAGGGCCACAGTGAAGCACAGCTGCTCACTACATGGATGCACAGAAAGAAGGGAGGAGCAAAGCATTCGGACAAGAACACACCCTTCTAGCTCACACCCCAGTGATCTGCCTCTGACTATGCCCCACCGGCTGTGACCCACCAGTGGACTCATTCACGATCCATTCACTTTTCAAACATGAGACATTTGGGGAACATTTTATTTTATTTATTTATTAATGGTGCCAAAAAGTTTATTTGAAAAGTGAAGGATAGCCGGGCGTGGTGGTGCACGCCTGTAATCCCAGCACTTGGGAGGCTGAGGCAGAAGGAGCGTTGGGAGTTGGAGACCAGTCTGGGCTATAAAGTGAGCTCAAGGCCAGCCCGAACTGCATAGAGAGACCCTGTCTCAAAAGACAAAAAAAAAAAAAAAAAAAGAAAGAAAGAAAAGAAAAAAGAAAAGTGAAAGGTAAACGGGCATGGGAAAAACCAGCTCTGCTGAGCAAACGTGGGTAGAACAAAGAGAAAAGGAAGGTAGAAGCAAAAGCAGAAGTGTCCACCATATCTAAGAAATGTAGCCCAGGCAAGCACATGCGCAACGGCCTGGGGGGGCATTTTAGATCTAAACTGTAACTTTCCTCACTTGCAGTTATTTTTCACAATTTTCCCAGATGTTCCTGGGATACAAATTATTATTATTATTATCTGGTCTTTTTTGAGAATGAGTCTCGCTATGCAGTTTAGATTGGCCTTGAGCTCACTTTGTAGCTCAGGCTGTCTCGAACGCACAACGATCCTTCTGCCTCAGCCTCCAGAGTGCTGGGATTACAGGCGTGCACCACCACACCCGGCCGGGATACGAATTTAAGAATGGTCCAATTTAAAACAATTATGATTAGGGATGGATCTCAGCGGTAAGAGCACTTGCCTAACACACACAAGGCCCTGGATTCAATTCCCAGTATCAAACAGAAAAAAATAAAAAATAAAAAAAGATGTTTCACCTCTGATTATGTTACATTCACACGTCAGCTTTTTTTTTTTTTTTTTTTTTTGTACCTGGAATCAAACTCAGGACTTTGCGTTTAACAGGCAGGAACTTGTACCACCGAGCTACTTCCCCAGCCGTACACACGTATCAGTTTATTGTGAACTGATACCTTTGTAGTACTGAGTATTCCTGCTGGGTAGGTGTGTGTCCCGCCCCCTCCGGGCCTGCCTGTTAGGCACCCTGCTCTGTCCTTGCTTCCGTCTGCGCACGGATCGGCGGGTGGAGCTTGTTTCGGTCTGAGGTGATGGCGGTGCACAGGGCAGCTGGGCTGTCCCACGGCCCATTTCTGCTGACCCGAGAGCTGGGGGGACACAGAGGGGCCAAGTGCGTGGGACGCCCTGGGGCGTGTCGTGGGAGACTCTTCATGGGGGAGTCTGCTCCTGCTCTCTGTGTCTGTCCCTTCGTCTCAGCTTCTAGGCCCTGCTTTTCTTTCTAAGCCTCAAATACACCAGTGCGCCACTTCAGCCACTGTGTTCGCTCTTTCCTCTGCTTATTGCTGGGACCCAGAAGTTCACAAAGCTGCCGCCCAACCCCGTCGCAGCTCCGCGCGGGCTCACCCTACTGAAAAGGCTTCCTCCCGCCTCAGTCCTCCTGCTCCTCCTTCCCCGTCTTTCTCTCCCTCCCTCTCTGCTTTCCTTCTTACCTCCCTGTCTTTTGTGGCACAGGGCATTGAACCCAGACAGAACCTTTGCATACATCCTCTGCCCTTTTGATTTTTTATTTTGAGACAGGGTCTCACTAAATGGCCCAAGCTGGGCTTGACTTGGGATCCTCTTGTCTCAGCCTCGCAGAGTGCTGGAATTACAGGCATGTGCCCCCATAACCAGTGTGCTTTCTTGCTTGCTTTCATTCTCTCTTTCTTTTTTTTTAAAATCTAGTTTTGGTTTTTTTTGAGATAGGTTTTCACTGTGTAGTTCAGGCTGGCCTTGAACTCTCAGTGGTCCTCCCTAGCACACCTGTTGAGTGCTAAGATTACAGATGTGAGTCACTACACCAGGATTTTTTTGTTTTATTTTGAGGTAAAGTCCTTTTTTTGTTTTTTGGTACTGGGAATCCAACTCAGGACCTCGTGCTTGCCAGGCAGGTGCTTGTGCTGCTGAGCTATATCCATGGCAAAGTTTTTAAAAAAAAATTTTTTAGTGGTACTGGGAATTGAACTCATGACCTCATGCTTGCAAGGCAGGCACTGTGCCACTGAGCTATATCCCTGGCCTTGAGGTAAAGTGTTACTACTATGTTGTCCAGGTTGGTGCCAAATGCCTGGGCTCAAGCAATCCTACTGCCTCAGCCTCCTGAGTGACGGGGACTACAGGCATGCTGTACACCTGACATTCAAGATATTTTCTTTGTAACACCAGTTGTAGAAATTGTTCAGAAGATATGCATGTTCATCGTCTCTCCCTCCTCATGAGAACATAAGCTCCAAAAAACACATGGGTTTTATTTTCTCCTCCCCTCAGAGCCTTGGACGGTGCCTGTATCATGTAGGCAGGCACACGATACATAACTGCTGAATGGTGAGTGAATGGGCCCCCTGTCTGGCTGCTGGAGGACAATTTCCTGACCACCTCACTTCTCATTTCCAGGCTCACCTTTTTCTGCTCGCTTACTTCCCACAGCCAAACTTCTCGGTACCATGTAAGGGTTTTAGGAGGAATCATTCGGCCAGTTAGGAGTCCCACTCACTGTCCAGGCTCTCCCTTTCCCCGCAGCCAGAGAGTCCTCCGAGCCTTATCAGCTCCCTTGCAGAATTTAGATAGCCAGTGGCTGCAGTGTTCTTGGAAACTGTCCAGTTTACTAACCCTATCGAAAGCGGAAATGAGCAGGAAATGAGGTCAGTTTGGCAACTGATTGTGAAACACTGAACAATGTGAGGCTTAATTCCTGTGAGTTAATGCAAGTCATGTGGTTCGGCAGTGCAATATGAAGATCACATGGGCGGCAAGCTGGACAGAGAGGGAAGGTCCCTGGGAACTGGTGCTGGTTTCTTTCTGTGGACCTTGGCAAGGAGTGTGTCGTGGGCGGCTGATTCTTCCCAAGGCAAGATGCGGACCTCTTAGGGCATCTGTAGGAGAATGACTGGCCAAAGCCAATAAGCAGCATTCACTGGAACTCCCATATCCTGTGCTAAGCATTCGTTATACCTCACCTTTTTCCCCCCATTGTACTTGGGATTTTACACGGAGCCCCTGGCTGTTTTTTATATAATTTGAGACAGGATTTCTCTAAGTTGCTAAATTGGCCCAGGGTGGGTTCAAACTTGCAATCTTCCTCCCTCAGTCTTCCAGAATGCTGGGATTATAGGTCTGTATCACCATGACCTGTGAATTTCTTATTGCTAATCTTTCTAGTAACCCTATTAAGCAAGAAATAGCAATTTCACAGAGAAAGAAAAGGAAGTTTAAATGACCAAAGGGGCTAAGCATAAGCGTGCCTGTAATAGTAACACTTGGGCTGAGGCAGGAGGATCTGTGAGTTTGAGGCCAGCCTGGGCCACAAAGCAAGATCTTGTCTCTAAGTAAATAAATAAATCAGCAAACAAATAAAATAGGATAAATAACTGACTAAATAACCTACCTTGACTCCCAAGAGCTGGGACTATGAGCATGTGCCACCATGCTCAGCTTCCTGAAATTTTTTTAATTTATTCTCATCTCTGAAATGAAGCTGGGTGTGGTGGAGTATGCCTGTAATCCCAGCAATGGGGAGACTGAGGCAGGAGGATTGCTATGAGTTGGAGACCAGCCTGGGCTACAAAGTGACCTCAAGGCCAGCCTGAACTTCATAGCGAGACCCTGTCTCAAAAAGACAAAAAAAAAAAAAAAAAAGAAGGAAATGAAATGAACATGTGAGTGTCAAGCATAGCGCCTGACGCGCCACATGCTGAGTCTGTATTTGTCCAGTGATTAATTTAATGAGGGGACTGAATTCCATGCTCCTTGCTGAGTCAACTATGGAGAGTAACTTCCCTTTGATGCTGAGGGCTCTTAGTCAGTCTTAGCCCTCTGAGACCAACAGCCACCCCGCTACTTTGAGTTTGCTGAAATTGCAAAGCCTTGGGAGGAAGTGTTTGATTGGCCAAGCTTTCATCATGCCACAGAGTGGCAGCCAGAGGAAGTTTCTGTTGGCAAGACTGCCAAAGACATTTGCAGTTCCTTAATGAGAGGACAGATTCCTGTATTAACTGATGTGGTTGTGCTCAGGAGCTATAATTAAGTGAACACAAAGGCTACTTTTCCATAATATTACAATGAGCAATGAAGGCAGCAGGGTGGTATATGACTGTAATCCCAGCACTCGGGGAAGCTGAGGCAGGAGGATAACAAATTCAATTCCAGCCTGAGAAATTTAGCAACACCCTGCCTTAAAATGAAAAAAAAAAAAGAAAGACCTGGGGATATAGATCAGTGTGAAGGCACCTGGGTTCAATTCCTAGTACAACACACGCACATACAGAGGAACACACACAGAGCCAGGTGCAGTGTTGCACCATTGTACTCCCAGCTATGTAGGAGGCTGAGCCAGGAGAATTTTGACTTAGGCCTACTCTGATAATTTAGCAAGATCCTGACCTAAAATAAAAAGGGCTGGTGACATAGCTCAGTGCAAAGGCCCTGGGTTCAATCCTCAGTGAGGGGGATTATCATAATGCATTCAGAAATAACATATTAATAGTATAAGTTATTTGGGGTTGTTTGTGGCTTTTCTTCACTTTATTCGGGGTGGGACACTCAGATTGGACTACAGAAATGCAATGATTTGTCATTAACTGTAAACACGTGCAGCACTCCCTACTGTGGTAGAAGAACTAGGCATGTGAAGAGAGGCACATCCTGGGGCTCTTGGCCATTCCAAAGACGAATCACACAAATCTTGCTGCAGCCTGGAGGTATTATACCTCTGAGCTCATTCCCAGCCCCCCCAGCCTCCTTCCGGTCAGTACTGGAGACTGAATCCAGGGACTCTGCGCTGAGCTACTAGCTCCATTCTTGATTCTTTTGTTTTGTTTTGTTTTGTCTTTTTCAGGCAGGGTCTCGCTGTGCAGTCCAGGCTGGCCTTGAGCTCACTTGGTAGCCCAGGCTAGTGTCAAGCTCGAACTCAAACAATCCTCCTGCCTCAGCTTCCTGAGTGCTGGGATTACAGGGGTGCGCCACCACACCTGGCTCTGTTTGTTTTGACACAGGGTCTCATTATGTATTTCAGGGTAGCGTTGAACTCGCAGTGATCCTCCTCCATCAGCCTCTTATGTGGTGGGATAAGGGATGAGCCGTTATGCCTGGTAGTAATTTATTTTTATTTTTTATTTTGAGAACAGGGTGTTGTGGTCAGGGTTTGTAAGAGAAACAATTATATACAAGACACATAATTTATAGGATTATTTAATAAAGTCACCCAAAGAGTCATATACAAAGAGAGTACAGGAAATCTGTCACATACTAGAGACCCAAAGAATCCGGCCAAGGGCCTCGATCCCACGGCAATGTCCTGGAGGAGTCCAGCCGAAAACCTAGAATCCATGACAATGTCTCATGCATGTCTGTCTCATGGATCTGCACTGGGAAGGCCCAGAGGTCAGTGGTGGAATCTAGGAAGTTTGTGCCAGCGGGATGAAGGATCTGCGCCAGCGGGCTGAGGGATCTGCACTGGAGCCAGGAAGCGATGCTCAAGGTGAGGACCAGAGCTCCTTGAAAAGTGCCACAGCCGTCCTCAGTGACAAGGCCCCAAGCTCCTTCAGTGAGATGAGAACTGCAGAGTCTGTAACAGGAAAGCCCGCACGACAAGATTATCCAGGACACTGAATAGTGCAGCACCCTCCCCTCTGGAGCCAGGAAAGGATGCCCAAAGTGGGGACCAGAGCCCCCCCAAACCAACCACAGCCATTCTCAGCAACACGGTCCTGAGCTCCCTTGACGATGAGAACAGCCAAGTTCGTATCAGGAAAGCCAACACGACGAGCAGAAGGATCACAAGTTCCAGTCCAGCCTGGGCAATTTAGGGAGTTAGCGAAATCTTGTCTGAAAATAAAAAATAGAAAAGAGTTGGGGATGTAGCTCAGTGGGAAGGCCCTGGTTTAGTCCCTAATAGCGCACACACACATATACACACACAGTTGTGGGCTGGGAGTGTAGCTCAGTGCTAGAGCACTTGCATAGCGTATATGCCCCCCCAAATCTAGTGTGCAGTTTTAGATTTGTGTTTACATATTACCATTAAGCCAGGCATGGTGGCACATGCCTGTAGTCCCAGCATTTGGGAGGCTGAGGCAGGAGGATTGCCAGGTGTTCAAGGCCAGCCTGAGCTACATAGTGAGTTCAAAGATTTAGTGAGCTCAAAGGTAGCCTGAGCTACATAGTGGGACCCCGTCTCAAAAACAAAACAAAACAAAACAAAACTCCTCTAAATACTGTCTTGCCATTAACTAGAACATATACCAACAATATTGAAATAACTCTTAAAAAAGAAACTCACACCCTGCCCTTGCTTCCTACCAGTTAGTCTCACTACCTAGTTTGGGGCCTCTGAGCTCTACCCACTCCCCTTGGTGGGCATCATGCACCAGTGTGTGTTCACCTGGCTTTCCATGTAGAAGGAACCACATAATGACACCAAGATTTCTCGTAAAGGCGGATTTTCAGTGCTCTATAAAGATGGCTAGCCAGCAAGGTGGTGCACGCCTCTAATCCCAGTACTCGGGGTTGAGGCAGGAGGATCGTTGTGAGTTTGAGACCAGCCTGGGCTACAAAGTGAGCTCAAGGCCAGCCTGAATTGCATAGTGAGACCCTGTCTCAAAACAACAACAACAAGAACAACAACAAAAAACAACAACAAAAACATGGCTGAAGAGCAAGACCAAGTTCGTATCAGGAAAAAGCCAACATGGCAGAGTCTCCAACAGGCGTGTGGAGACTCTGAGAGCTGGTGTCCCCCACCTTTGGGTCCCGACCAGGTGACTTGAATGTGTCCTCTGAAAATGGAAATTCCTGGAGGGGGTCCGCTTAATGTTACACAGCTTCTTAGCCAAAGCACCAAAACCAAAGCCCAGAGTTCTGAGCTCTCGAGTCCTACGGCTGTGTTCTTCCCACTAATGAAAGTCACCATTTTCTAGATTCTGCGTATGCTTTGTGATTAGGTTCTTCCTCCAGGTAGGCACAGCAAGCTTCTGCTGTCTGAGGGCAGAAGAACTCTTGTGGGAGGGGAAGAAAAGAGTGACGCCTGCCCAAAGAACCTGCTTGTCTGGGGTTCTCCTGAGGTTCAAGCTCTGTTCCCTCTCAGGGATCCTCTCCCCCACCTCTAATGCTCTTCCGGGGCACTATTTTCAGTTTCTTTGGGCCCTAATTACCAGAACATCGTCCCAGTAGCTATTTCCACACATCCGCAGTCCTCTCCACTTAGACATCAGGGTCTAAGAATAGTTTGGGTAATTACGGTAATGGTAATTAATTACTCCAGACAGGTTCTTGATAAATTGCTTGGTTGCCACTGAATACTTAATCTCAAGTAGAGTGGCTGGAAACTTCTCTCAAAATGAGAAACTTGACAGCTGAAGAGTCTATGTTGACCTACCCAGGATGGTAGGATCTCATAAACAATGAATGAATGAAAGAGTGAAGTCCTGCCAAGGTAGGCATTATTGCTGGCTGTTTCATGGCTCAAGGTGACACTGAGAGCCTTTGCCGTAGTTTGGGGGAGAGTGTGGAGATGTCTATTCATCAGAGAGGAAAATGACAACAAACTTAAAAGACAATGGAGAGGGAATCAGTAGACCCGTGCCTCTGAGTGGGCCTCACGAAAGGTTGGCAGGTCACTGAGTGCCCCAGCCCTGCCGCCATGGTGGCCCATTTTTGCCCTGCTAGAGCTTGGCAGGATGCGCTTCTTCCCACTGCTGAGCAGGCCTAGGAGCTGTTGTTAATTTTTATCTTATGAATGCATATTTGCAGTGTGTGATGGCTACCTTCACTACAGGCAGTGGGTATGTGTCTTGACCTATGAAGTTGCCCTCACGAAGCTGGGCATGTCAGGGTGATGCCCCAGGGTGCCCCGAGGATCACTTCCTCTTGGCTTGGGCCACGGCAGACCTCCCTTCCCCAGGAGCTCCAGACACTGCTCCCCCTAGGTCTTCTGCCTGCCGGAAGCTCACAGTTCTTTCTTCCGACTCTCTGTAGCTGTGCTTTTTTTTTTTTTTTGGTACCAGGAATCGAACTCAGGTCCTCATGCTTGCCAGGCAGATGCTGTAGCACTGAGCTGTATATCCCTGGCCCTCTGTAGCCATTCTTTCCAGAGCACCAGGCCTGACTCCTTCCTCTCAACTACCCTGGGGCTCTTCTCCAGACTGACGAACCGAGTGTGGTTTGGAGAAAGTGCTTGGTTGAGTCTCTGACATATTGAATTCAATTTCCTGCGCGGGGTGGTTTTTAGGTTCCAGTTGGGATCTTTACCGTCATAGTTACAACAACTGTGATCTGCATAGAGGCCCTTAAAACTATATAGGCAAGCTGGGTGTGGTGGCATATGCCTTTAATCTCAGCACTCAGGAGGCTGAGGCAGGAGGATCATTGTAAGTTCGAGACCAGCCTGGGCTACAAAATGAGCTCAAGGCCAGCCTGAACTGCATAGCGAGGCCCTGTCTCAAAAAAAAATGTTGTGTAGGCAAATAAATACGTGGAAAGGAATTCCTCAAGGAAGCCAAGCACTTACCAGAATGTCCACCCATACCAAACTCAACAGCTCTGACTATAGGCATCTGCCTGTAACTGCTAGTGAGATAATTAGGCGGCTTGAATTCTTTCTATAACCTCATTGAAACGGGACACCTTGAGGGAGGGCAGGGTTTCCCACCCCAACCCTATTCCTCCTCAGGCGTTGCTGGCCAAAAGCACTGCCATTCAGGTGGCTGCTCAGAGAAACCTAGTTCATGGGCATTTTCCCTTATCTTCACTCCTCATCCTAACCACAAGCCCTGCTGTGTGCTTGCACCCTGCCTTCCCTTCTCCACCGCAGAGTAAAAATTGTGTTCATCTTGGGCAGCTGCTAACTGGTCTTCTTGCTTCTTCCCTTACAGCGCTATGGACCATTCTTGCAACAGCTTGAGCTATCTTGTAAGAAGTCAAACACAGGCCAAGTGTGGTGGCACATGCCTGTAATCCCAGCACTCTAGAGGCTGAGGCAGGAGGATTGCCACAAGTTTGAGGCCAGCCTGGGCCAAATAGAGAGACCCTGTCTAAAAAAAAAGTCAAGTATCAAAATGGAACAAGAAAAGAAGCCAAATACCAGCCAGGTGTGGTGCTCACATGTAACGCCAGCACCCTGAAAACCTGAGGCAGGAGGACCGCAAGTCCAGCCGGGGCAATTTATTTTTTTCTTTTCTTTTCTTTTCTTTTCTTTTCTTTTCTTTTCTTTTCTTTTCTTTTCTTTTCTTTTCTTTTCTTTCTTTCTTTCTTTCTTTCTTTCTTTCTTTCTTTCTTATCTTTCCTTCCTTCTTTCTTTCTTTTTTCAAAATCAGACTTTATTGGTACATTTTAGATATGCATAGCGATCACATTTGTCATAGAAAATCTGTACCTGTACGTGATACACCTTGCTTCTTTTTCCCATTCCCTTCCCCTCCCTTCAACCCCTCCTCGCCTCTCTATTTACAAAAGCTTTGTTTCCATGTTTGCCTTCTTCTCTTATTTTTTTTATTTTTTCTCTTTTTTGAGATGAGGTCTCACTATGCAGCTCAGGCTGGCCTTGAGCTCGCTTTGTATCCCAGGCTGGTCTTGAACTTGCAACGATTCTGCTGCCTCCGCCTCCCGGGTGCTGGGATTACAGTCATGCACCACCACGCCGGGCCTCCCCCACCCTTCCTTGTTCCCCTTCCCATTTGAACATTTTCTTCCTATTTGACTATATCTCTCATACATGTTGGTCTTTAGTTACACTTTTGGTTTCTCACACCAGAGAAACAATGTGGTATTTATAGCTGTGTGTCTGATTTATTTCACTTAAGAGTATTGCCTTGGCTGGCTGTGATGGCACACGCCTCTAATCCCAGTACTGGGGAGGCTGAGACAGGAGGATCGTTGAGAGTGTGAGACCAGCCTGGGCTACAAAGTGAGCTCAAGGCCAGTCTGAACTGCACAGTGGGACCCTGTCTCAAAAAGACAAGCTCGAAAAGGTTTGCCATCACCGCTGTAAAGGTGCCTGTGAACTATGGTACATTTTGGACTTCATCACCAGTGAGACTCCAGACCCCTGAGCCCAGCCTGGCTCCCAAGCCCCATGACTCACTTCCATGCACCCTTGTCACTTCCTTACATGTGTCGCGCTCATTCCTGTCTTACAGCCTTGGCTTAAATGTCCTGTGAAGATCCCTCACCCTTGGATCCTTGGTAATTAGATCTCTCAGCTCAGACACTCTCCCTCCATGTCAAAACATACGTATCGAAACGCGCCAAACTCAGTGACTTTATTTATTTATTTATTTATCTTTTTGAGACACAATTTTGCTCTGCAGTTCAGGTTGGCCTTGAGCTCACTTTGTAGCCCAGGCTGATCTCAAACTTAAACTTGCAACTATCCTCCTGCCTCAGCCTCCCAAGTGCTGGGATTACGGGTGTGTGCCACCACACCGGGCCAATTCAGTGATTTTAAATAGCAGTCACTGTCTTGCTCACCTACATCTGTCTTTTGGGCAGCCCTAGAAGGGAGGGCTAACTTTAGTCCATGCAGCATCAGCTGGGGGCAAATAATTCTGCAGGCAAGTGGGTGCTGACAGCTGTGAGCTAAGCCAGGGTTGGCGCCAGGGGCTTTGGATGTCCTATGCGTGAATTTCTGGGGAAGTGCCCCGAAGAGTCAGGCAGAAGCTATCTTGCTTTCTATGACCTAACCTTGGAAGCTGGACATGGTGACACACACCTATAATCCAGGATTCTGGGAGGCTGAGGCAGGAGGATTGCAAATTTCAGCTTAGCTTGGGCAATTTAATGGCTTAATGAATAGTTATCTCAAAATTAAAATAAAAGGTCTGGGAAGTCACTCAGTGCAAGGTCCTTGGGTTAAATCCCCCCTAACACACACACACACACACACACACACACACACTTAAAACAAATCTAAGAAATTACCTTGGCTATCACATAGCATCATTTCTGCTGTACTCTTCGTTGAGAAAGCCAAAGCCCTGTCCAAGTTTAAGGATGGAGAGCATAGGCTATACCACTTAATAGGGGAGTGGACAGTGCCCACCCCCATGGGACATTACCTCGCCCCTTTACCTTTGCTCCCTGGCAGCCGCACACGAGACTAACCCCCACCCCCAGCAGCTTGGTGGGAGCCGCCAGGAAGGAGGCTGCTGCCCAAAATGCTGGCCTGAGCTGCGGTGGCTCCTTAGAGAGACAGAGGGTGGGAAGCTGGTGTCTGGAGACCGACCTGTTGTGCAGGAAGAGGGGAGAAGGGAGGATGCAGGGCTGCTGGCTCAACTCACCCCGGACAGCTGGGGCTGAGGATAAGGGCTCAGGGTTGCGGCAGAGTGCAGGCAGTGGCACACTGGGAGAGAAAGGCTGTGCACTCCTCAAACCCCTTCCCTTGCTTTCCTGACATTTCAGCCAGGACCCATTTCTTGTACTGGGGACTGAACCCAAGGCCTTCACACTGCGCTATATCAGGATCCCTTTTACTTTCTTTATTCATTAAACAAATTTTTTTTTTTTTTTTGTCGTTTTGAGACAGGGTCTCACTATGCAGTTCAGGCTGGTCTTGTGCTCACTTTGTAGCCCAGGCTGGTCTTGAACTTGCAACGATCCTCCTGCCTCAGCTTCTCAAGTGCTGGGATTACGGGCGTGCACCACCATGCCTAGCCCCGAGATGGGGTCTTGCTATGTAGCCAAGGCCAGCCTCAAACTTGAAGCAATCCTCTTGTCTCAGTGTCCCAGATAGCTGAGATTACAGGCATGCACCACCTTGCCTAGTCTATCTTTTGAGACAAGGTCTTGCTAAATTGCTAAGTCATCCAGGCTGTACTTGAACTTGCAATCCTTTTCCTGTTCTCTCTTTTTGGTTTTGTTTTTTGGGGCAAAAACCAAAAGAGTCTCCTTATATATCCCACACTGGCCTTGGACTCACTATGTAGCTAAGACTGACCTCAAACTCATGGCAATTCTCCTGCCTTAGCCTCCCCAGTGCCGAGATCACAGGCACGCAACACCATGACTGACTTCCCAGCTCTCTTGAAAGGACAATATGACATCATGGCCAAGGAAAGGTGAATGAAAGCTGCTGTTCACCACTTTCAGGCCTGGCCTGTTAGAAGCCGTCCTGCCCGTCCCTCACAGCCCTCTCCCTTCGTACGTGGCTTTGATGGAGATGAGATGACAATAGCAGCTTCACAGCTGGAGAAGTCTGGGTTCCTGCGTGGCTGCGCAGGACAGATAACCGCTCCACCCCAGCCTGCATTATTCCAGCTTGCAGCAGTTTTGAGGAGACAAGGACAGTTTTAGAATGTGTCCACACTCAGGGTTTGTCTCATCCTTCCTTCATGCTGCTATCTAATCTAATTTTGTCCTTCATTTCCTGTACAACTCCATAGCTTTAATTAAATTTGGATTTGGTTTTTGTTTTGGTAAAAATTATTTCAAAGCTGATGTGCATCCCTCCATTGTAAAAGCATCTTCCTCCTTTGCAATTAGTATGCAAACCACGGAGTGCTAAGGGGGGGCCCTCGCTCCCCATCAACATCCTCTATTTGAACCATAGCTGACCTAATGTTTTCGGCAGCTGCTTTGTGCTTTTTTTTTTTTTTTTGAGACAGGATCTTGCTATGTAGTTCAGGCTCGCCTTGAACTCACTGTGTCCCCCAGGCTGGCCTCAAACTCATGGCGGCCCTCCCACCTCAGCCTCTTGAGTGCTGGGATTACAGGGGCATGCCACATTGTTTTTAGTGTTTTGCCTGTATTTCTCCTGCAGTCATCATGATACCCTATGAGATTTGACTTCCCAATTTTATAAATGAGAAAAATTGAGGCATACAGAAAGTGTACTAGTTTTTTTCCAGGCATGGTGGTGCATGCCTTTAATCTCAGCACTCAAGAGGCTGAGGCAGGAGGATCCTTGAGAGTTTGAGACCAGCCTGGGTTACAAAGTGAGCTCAAGGCCAGCCTGAACTGCATAGAAAGACCCTGTCTCAAAAAGACCAAAGAAAGAAAGAAAGAAAGAAAGAAAGAAAGTGTATTAGTTTTTTTTATTATTGCAGCTATAACAAAATTTCATAAACCTAGTGGTTACAACAGAAACGTATCATCTTACAGTTGTGGAGGGCAGAAGTTTGAAACCACCATGCCCAGCTCATTTTTCTTTCTCTCAATAAATACTTCCTACTGTTAACCTCAATTGTTCCTAGAATTAATTCTTCAATTTTAGAGAACATGAATTCAGCAAAGTAGACATCTAGCTGGTTGGGAGTTATGTTTACTTTTTATATATATTTACTTTACATTATTGGAGGTCCTATATCATCCCTGTATCATTTGGAGTTTCCACTGAGATAACTGGATGGAGGTAAGAGTTTGCTTTTATTTCATAGAATCTGGATTTTGACTTGCTTAGGTAATCAAAATTTTATAGTATATCTTTGTAAATTGTTTAGTGTTTTGTTAAAATGATGACAAATTTAAGTTGAGAACATGGGAAGGTTATGATGCTTCTTTAAGGGACATCTTATTCTTGTTTTGTATGTGTTGTTGCATTTGGACTTAGTTGCTGAATTTACTAATGTTCCTTGTTTGACCTGACTGTTGTGGTTTGTTATTTCAGACAACAGTGCTAAGGAAAAGTAGTGTCAGAGCACCTCCTAGTGGACCTTGATATGAAATGCTGTAAAATGGTCTTTTATGAGTTCTAGTTCATATTTAGAAAACATACATGCTGATTAGTAAATCACAGGGCTCCTTCCACCAGTTAAAAGATGATAGATAAGTGGCCATACCTAAGACTTGAGGGACAAGTTTCACTGAGACACTCTGGCCTGATCCTTCTTTACATCTAGAGAAAATGTCAAATCTGTTTTGCCTCCGTTTCCTTTATGGTCTGATGTGCTGGTGAGGAGATAATCTTCTCTGGTCTTTCCATGCTACTTTGTACTTTTCTATTTTTGGAGGCATGTAAGGTTAGAGAGAGAGGAACACTAAACTGCCACAACCTTTTCCTCCTACTAAACAACTAAGCTAACCCTGTAGAAAGCGAGCATTTGCTAATGCTGAAGACAGGGAAGTCATCTTAGATAAGGAGCACATACCCTGTCTCTGGGTCAGATGAGGCATCAGTATTTTATCTATCCAGGAGAACACAAATAAAAGCCATGTCCTGGCTTAGTGTTCTGGGAAACAGTCTTCCTCAGGAGACTGGATCTGAGACCCTGAGAAAGAATCAACTTCTGGGTGAAACCAGAAGGACCTATACTTAAGCACAGCACTTAAGGAGCTATGCACAACACAGAAGGTGCTATACTTAAGCACAATACTGAAGGGACCAACACACACTTAGTCCAAGGAAAAATCCCCAGCACTCTTTCTCTCCCCTCCTGGTTCCCATTATTTATGTGTATAGGGAAGGAAAATACTTTAGTAATACGTTGTGGATGAGGATAAGGTGAATGTTCCTGCCTTGGCACCTGTGGAAACCATGCCTGATAATGACAGGGCCCCAGGGTGCTGCTGACATGTGTTCCCCAGCCTTGCCTTGGTCACCTGTAGTCACTCTGGAAGTGACTTGGAAGGCTTCCTTCCAGGAGGTCTGTCTGACACCCAGAGACATGTTGAAAGTTTTAGAAGCAATAGGTGTGCAAAGGATACAAATCTCACTGGTCACTGTGGACAGAAGAAGGCTCATGGCTGCTCTGGGAAAGCCAGCCCTACCCCGGCTCCAAGTGGTGGTCTCAACCTTGGTGGCACCCAGTAGCAGAAGTAACCTAGCAAGGGCATGGGTGGGGCAGGGAGAGCATATCAGGTCCCTCAGCAGTGAGAGGAGAGGAGCAAACCATGGCTGGGGACAGTGAGCAGACCCTGCAGAACCACCAGTAGCCCAACAATGGTGAGCCCTTCCTGATCAGCACCAGTGGGTGTGCAGCCAATGGCAGGCAAATAGGTCATCTGCAATGGGACAAGGAGGACCTGGAACAACATCTGGCTGCCATGGAAGCCATATTGGCACACCAGAAGTACCGCCTCCTCCCGAAGCATATGTCCCCATTCTGGGGAGGGTCTCTTGGTTTTGCATGCAAGGCCTGCTAGTCACCAGAGAGTGGCAGTGAAGGAGTCTCTAACCCAAGGAGGAGGCCCAGGGGCACCAGCCACCTCTACCCATCACACAACATATACGACCTATACAGCCATGGTGTTAAGGGAGCTGGAGGAACAATTGAAACAAAAGTTGGGTGAAGCAGTGTCTGCATGGTTGCTACAGCCATGAGATGAAGGGGCTGACAGTATGCAGTTAATCCCACAAGAGATGTCCCAAATAGCCAGCATAGCCAGCACCCCCTCCTTGTAACAGATTTTGCAAAATATGCAGAAGACAATCCTGAGGGTTTGCTACCAGACTTTGATAAATTGGTTAATGGCAGCTGCCTGCCTGGTTCAGGAGAATCCAGGTGACTTGCTGGAGCAAGTTATGAAATGGACAACCCACCTAGACTTAGTCTGTGCTATGAGCAATGGGCATGCATCACATGACATTTGCCATGGAGTCCCATAGCCCAGGTGAAGAGCTGCTTACAGCACGCACAAAGGACTTGATCTTGGTGAGTGGGCCAGCTGGCAGGTTTGTGAGAGTGGCAGCCCTTCTAGCCCCCTCCACAGATCACCCCTCCATGATATGGTTGATGCCTTGCTGTGACTGGGTGACATAGAAGTGAATTGCCAAGCTAAGATGAGACCAGTGAAAACTTAGCCGTTTAAGGAGAAGAAACTGCTGGTCCCTGACTGAATGGGGCCAACTTCTCAAGTACAAATGCTCAGGCCACTGAAGGTCAGCTGATGCCAAACTTGGACAGACCTGTTGGTTGCCAGCTCATCTGCAGAGAAGATAGATGGTCAACCTTTGGACATGTTGCTGCCTGTGGGAGCAGTTGTGCCCCAAGAAGCAATATCAGCTGACGAGCCCAAAGGTAAAGGCAGCCCCAGTGAAGCAGGAAGATATGATGCTGGCTTCCTTTTATCCAGATTAGGAAGAGGGCCAAGGTACTTGGGGACCCTGGGAGACCAGAGGCCACATGTGGAACTATTTACTGGCCCCTAAAGTAAACTATTTACTGGCTAGTACTAACTTGTGCTAGTGTTGGTGGACACCAGAGCAAATCAACACTAATATATGGAAACCCCAACTCTTTCATGGGACCTGCTATACATATAGAAGGGTACGGAGGTCACTACATCATGGTCCAGAAAGCCAAGGTGACATTGGGTACTGGGCTCTTATGTTTCCCTGGTTGCTGAGTATACCCTGGTGGTGGACATACTGACTGGTGCTCAGCGTGACACCATGCAGGGTGAATTCTGTTTGTGGATCCACTTGGTAAAAACCACAGTCCAAGGACATCTGCACCACACACTGCTGACTCTGCCAGAGGCCATGTGAGTTGTGTGCATGAAGCAGTAACAGCTACCTGGGGGCCATGAGGAAACAGGACAAATCATCTTGAAATTGGAAGAGTTGGGCATGATATGCCCAGCATACAGCTCTTTCCACATCCCAGTATGGCCTGTATGAAAACCAAGGGGCCATGGCAAATGCCCGTGGATTACTGGGGGTTGAATAAAGTGACTCTTCCATCGCAGGCAGTGGTGCCTAGTATTGCAGACCTGATGGATCACCTCACCCTGATGTGGGGTCAATACCATTACATTGTGGATTTGGCCAACGCCTTCTTCTCCATTGCTATCATGCCTGTCTGGACCAATTTGCCCTCACCTGGGAGGGCAGGAAGTGGACCTTCCAGGCATTCCTACAAGGTTATTTGCATAGCCTTATTCTGCCCTGGCGGCCCTGGACCTGGCCACCTGGACCAAGCCACACTCCACGTCACTGGTCCCTTATGCTGATGCTATTCTGTTAACCTCTGATTGCCTTGCAGATCTGGAAGCTGCAGAACATAGTCTGAAGGAAGCTTTGCTGGCCTGGGGTGGGCCTTCAACAAAGACAAGGTCCAGGCACCTGGCTTGTCTGTCAGATTCTTGAGTGTTATCTGATTGGGTAAGACAAAAGTAATTCCCCATGCAATTATTGATGAAATCCAGGCATACACCAGATCCATGACAGTACACTGATTACAGGTATATGTGGGCCTATCAGGCTTTTGGTGTACATCCATATCACACCTAGCTATCCTGTTGCACTGTTTGTAGCAGACGACCCTAAAGGGTGCAACGTAGGACTGGACAGAGGCAGCAGAAGCTGCTTTTTTAGGACTTGAAGAGGGCAGATGTGCAGGTACAAGTCCTCTGAGTTATTGATCCTACCCTGCATTTACCCTAACAGTGACTGTACATGATGTTGGGTTTGGCTGGGGCCTCTGCAAAAGCAAGGAAAGCGGAAGCACCCTACTGGGTTTTGGTCTCAGCTGTGGAAAGGAGCCACAAGCTGTTATTCTCTGATTGGGTAACAGCAGGGGCGCACGCTGCTTTGCATATCTGTTGCAGCTCACAGGGCGGCAGATAGTGGAAGTACAGAGTAGACACCCGACAGAGGGCTGGGTCTGTATGTGGACATCCCATCTCAGGGGTGGAGTGACTCAGGCCTCTACTCTCACACACTGGGGGACCTACTTACAACAGAGGGTCTCCTTTCTGTCCAGCCCTTTGGCAGCCAAGCTGGCCAACGGTATTGGGACCAGTGACATATACGGCACAGAAAAGTGTCTGAGATGATGGATTACAGGCTATTAGATCTAGCCCCTCCGCACATGGAAAAGAGAGGCCTCCAGCTGATGCCTGGTCCAGCTGTAGCCATGGGTAGCAGTTGTTATCCTGCCTGGCAAGAAGATTCTCTGAAACCAGAATGGCAGTTCGAGCCAAAGGGCAGAGCTGCGGGCAGTGTGGCTGCTTATGATACATGAAGAAGGCCCACTACACGTGTGCACAGACAGTTGGGCCATATTTAGAGGCGGACACTCTGACTACCAGCTTGGGCAGCCCAAGATTGGCATGTAGGGTACTGATCCTTGTAGAGCACTAATCTATGGCCAAACAACTAACCGTGTAGTGTATCAGGTTTCAGGACAGAAGCCTCTTCTCTCACTGGAGAATGACTTAGCAGATGCCTTGATAAGGGTGCCCTCTCTGAGGGCTACTTTCTACAGTGGTGCCTTGGCCCCATAAGAGACTAGGACATGAAGAACCCCGCGTCATGTAAACTATAGCACAGTGATGTCACCTGGACTTGACTCCCACTGAGTCAAAGTCTGCGGTACAGGTGTGTCTACAGTGTGCCCGTTTGACCCCTGATGTGAAATTGGGCATTCCTCTTGGAGGCCTGGGGAAGGACTAAGACATGCCCTAGAAGTTCAGCCCTGAACTTCAACATGGCCTTTAAGGGGCTCAGTGTGCTCCCTACCTGATACCACAGCCACCATTCTGAAAAAAAGTGACATCAGGGCTGCTGGGGGCATCCCCCTGGGAGTGGTGGACCTAGCCCTGCCTCCCTTACCCCCAGTAGCAACGGGAACCCTGGCTTGATGTTTTAATCTCTGGAGCAAGATGATTCCAGCCACAATCCTATCACAGGATGAACATGGGGCCTGCATCTCCCTGTGATGGTTTCTCTTTCTGCCCTGTCCTTCTGACCAGGACAAGCCACACTAACAGCATCATGTTCTGGGCACACACACACACACACACACATTTGCCCATCTGCACCAACAGTGGCATTTATGGGTGTGTGCTGAATTCCTGACCGACACAGCCAAGGGCCTCCTTGGGAGGATTGTGCCAATGTCCCTGCTCAATTGGCCTGACTGGCAGCCGCAGACCTGGACTGGATCTACCCGGGATCAGCAATGCCAGGCTGTTGTAGTGCTGACCCAGAAGAGCACAACCATCCCACAAGGACTGGGGCCTGTTGTGCACAGCGGCTGGGGGTGGGTGATGGGAAACCAAGTAATGTTACTGGATGTGGCCCTGCCTTATATTCAGCCAGTGAATGTCGGAGGGGGACTGCACTGTGGGTGGGTACCACTCCATCTGTATAACTGTGTGTTACTGATAAATGATATGAACAAGTGGGGGAACGGCCATAAGCTCATCAGTACAGGGCCCACCAATCAGCACACTGCAGAAGCCTTATAGGGCTGTGGTACCACTGGCTGGCTGTACCTACCCACATGCCGGACAGGGCTCTGCGCCTGGGGATTCCCATATGGTAAGGGCACTATCAGACCGACCAGCACAGACACACCCCACAACTGAGATGCTGTGTCCCATAGGCGGCACCACACTTGATGGGTGACCTGGGGGGTTTATCTAATGGCCTTGATGTTACCAAGGGCAGGGAAAATAGATCTAGCTCTCCAGGTTGAAGCCTTTGCTCAACACACGGCCCAGGCTCTGAATGTCACGTGCCAGGCTGTGCTGTTGTTCAGGGATAAAACTGTAAAATGAGAGAGGTGATTTTGCAAAACCACATGACCCTTGATTTACTAATCACAATGCAAGGGGATACTTGTGTGCCCTCTTGCACATAGAATGTTGCATTTATATCTCTGAGTGCCAGATACAGGTGTGAGAGGCCTTACAGGAAATGGGTGCAGAGGTATCTGCCATCCAAGCCTTGCAACAGGACCCACTCGCTCACCCAGTTGTGGGAATCTTTGGGATGCACCTGGCACTGGGTGGCCACAAGCTGCTCTGTGGTGGCAAGGGGGTTAGTGACACTATGATGTTCCCTTTATTGCTGTGTTCATTGCACACAGGGGACTGCCCTATGGGCTGCTCACAAGGTGTGATGTCCCCCCAACCTTTGAGGGGGTAGGATGTGGGGGCCACTTCAGATTGCTTCAAGACCTGGAGCATCTGAGGATACAAAAGGACACGGCTGCACCATCCAGAACAGGTGCCCGAGGGGGTACATTTATATAAGCATGACTCGGTACAGACAACTGTACATGTACTACACAGGTGTGACAGTACACAAGAATGTAAACCTTCAGCTGGAGGTGGTGAAGCACAACTGTAATCCCAGCACTGGGGAGGCTGAGGCAAAAGGATTGTTGTGAGTTCGAGTTTGAGACCAGTCTGGGCTGCAAAGTGAGCTCAAGGCCATCCTGAATTGCATAGCAAGACCCTGTCTCAAAAAGACACAAAAAAAAAAAAAAAAAGAATGTAAACCTTGGTAATGGACAATAAAGACTTGGTGTGCTATAGTGGCTGATGAGTGCTCTGTGTGATTTCTTTTCTCTGGGTCCTTCTCCCGTGAAATTATACCCACAGCCCCCCCAACCCTGACAGAGAGGTAACTCAGTGATCTTCTGGTGTCTGCTGTCCCACAGTGACCAGAGATGCCACTGTCAGAGCCCTTTCTTAAATCCTCCATTAAGTGGGGAGCTATAGGTTCAGAATTTTCTCTGTCTGCTGGTATGTTACACACTCCCCCTAGGTTTTTCTCCAACTCATTGAGAGTTAGCTTTAGAACTACCTTGCTATCAGGCTGTTCTTTCCTTCCAGAAAGTCAGGCTGAGGCAGCTTGCAATAGCTGTTGCAGCTATCAGGGAGCAGTGTATGTTTATTTGTGCCTTTCATGTGCTAACCAGGAGTAAGAAAGGGATTTTAGCCATTGTCTTTCCTCGTGTGCATGTAGGAAACTGATCAATGTGCTTTACTAATGTGTGAATTGTGATTGCCGGGCAATGAGTGCAAGTTTAAACTGTGAGCTTCAGGGACACACAAATTTTAGACTGAACCTTCAATAAAGCACGGCCTTGTCTCGCTCCTGAGGAAGGTTGCCCAGGGGGTTAGGTCAGAAACACAGATGCCTCAGAGGCTTCTTTATGGGTGAAGTCATTCATTTGCTTCTAGAGGTGATCTCCTTTGCAGGACGGAAAGTGCTGCCCTTTGATCTCTCTGCCTCAGTCTCTCTCAAAGAATTAGAATGCAGTGGTTTAGATCTTCTGGTTATTGGTTTCACTGACCATTCTTTCTTCTTTAAACATGATTATTATGGCTGAAGTAAATCTTAACTTGTGCTTTCAAAAACACCCACGGGAATAGAGATACGAGTTTCCTGGGCAGATATAATCTTGCACCGATATGAGGGTGGAGAGTCTGGTTGGATTTATCTTATGGATCTCTCTCCAGTTGGAAGCCACTTGCCCCAGAGTGGAATCTACTCAGGGACAGCTTAAGGGTACAGATCAATTAGAAATGAAAGGGATGCTGATTTTTTTCTTTTTGCATTTCAGAATAAGGAACTCAATGTGAAAACCTCTTACTCCTTTGAAATGTCTTCTTAAGCACTGAAAGATATTTGAGCCTCACATATTGGAAACGGACAGTTTAATATTTTTCTCCACCAATGCATAGCCTACCTACCCCTCAGAGCCAAAATGGAACAGCGAGGGAAGTATTGATTATGATACTCTTTCCTAACTAGAATTGTACCGTAAGAAAGCAGGAAAATGGTCAGAACTGCTTTATGTTCAGACTTTCTTTGCATTAAGAAACAATCCTTATTTGTGTTCAAAATGCAAATGTGAGCCACAGGAAGACCAGATACCTCTGGCCCTTAAGGCACCCCCCCCCATCCCTGAGCCTGAGGCTGCTCTTCCTCAGCCTTGGGAATCAGAGGGCAAGGTTTTCAAGACAACCTTAATCCAAGTCTCACTCACTAATACTGAGTCTGAGACTTCCCCTGCTTGCTTTTGGGTCCTGAGGGTGGGGCTTCTAGAGCAGCCATAACCAAAGCCTCTATGGGGTCATGTCCATCCTTAGCTGATATTTTTTCAAGCTCTCAAGGACAATATACCTTACAGGAAGTAAATGGGGAATTTGGAGCTATTGCATTCATGTGTCTTTTTCTCTGTGACTTAAAACAGATCAAGCCAGATCTGGGACAGTTTTCAGATGACCCTGATAAGTACACTGAGGTCTTTAGAGAACTTACTCTGGCCTATGAACTAGACTGGAAAGATGTAATGTTCCTCAAACATTGACTTCTAATAAGAGATAAGCAGCATGACAAGCTGCAACTGCATCTGGGGGTGAATATCATACAAATTTTAGAGGACCAGAAGATTGGCAGCCAGGGGAACAACCAGTCCCCACTGGAGCCCAAGCAGCCCCTATTCAAGACCCCTACTGGCCTAGCAATCAGATGAGAGATTGGAATGGGAGCATCTTCAGACTTGTATTCTTGAAGATCTGAGCAGCATAAGAACTAAGCCCTTAAAAAAACAAAGCAACAGCAAAATAGCAACAACAGAACAGCAACAACAAGACAGCAACGGCAAAAAAACCTAAACCCTTCAATTATTTTAAAATGTCAAGTATTGAGCAGGAGAGAAATGAGAACCTCTCTGCCTTTTTAGACCTTTTACGAGAGGCACTGGTACTTCCTTAACTCCTGATTTCGTTATTCTTGTCCTTTTTTTTTTTTTTTTTTTTTTTGAGACTGAGTCTTGCCATGTAGCTCAGGCTGGCCTTGAATTCATGGTGATCCTCCTGCCTCAGCCTCCCATATACTGGGATTACAGGCATGCACCGCCATGCCTAGCTGATTTGATTATTCTTAAAGACAAGTTTATTACCCAGTCAGCCTCAGATATTAGGGCAAAGCTACAAAAGATGGCTTGTGTTCCAGATAGCTCACTTGACATTTCAGTGAAAATTTCCCCCTCAGTATTTTATAATCAGGGTGAGGAGAAGACAAAAAGGAGGAAATAAGGAGACCAGGGGAATGTAGATGCCTTTGTTGCAGCCTTAGAAGAAATAGACCCAAAGTCTGATTCTCATGGCTCCAAGAAGAGCTCTACTAACCTTACCTGCTACCGCTACCCGAAGTTAGGCCACCTTAAAAGAATTGCAAGGAGAAGCCCTCTGGGCCATGTGCTGATTGCAGAGGTGACCGCTAGAAGTTGGACTGCTCTCTGAGGTGAAGACCCAAGTTCAGACACATCTTACCAGCTGGTCCAGCAAGACTGAAGAGCCCCGGGGAACTCTCTGCCTTCTCCCTCTGGCCCAACTGTCATCTCCATGGAGGAGCCCAGGGCAGTCACGACGATAAAGGGAAAAGAAACCAGCGTACTGCTGGACACTGGCATGGGTCTCTCAGTCCTTCTTTTCAACCCTAGCCTTCCTTCCAACCTTCATACTTCAGTGAATGGAGTCACTGGAGAGGAAGTAACTCGCTATTTCTTACAACCCTTAGGCTGGCTTTCTCTTCAGTCATTCCTTTTTAATTATGCCTGCAAGTCCAGTTCCCCTCCTGGGGAGAGATAGTTTATCTTGTTTAAATACTGTGACATACACATACCCAGGTCAGGTATGCTGTCTCCCTCCCATTGACCCAGAAATAAATCCCAATGTATGAGCAACTGAAAGTAGAATAGAATGGTATGAGCTTCTCTGGTGCAGAGACACCTCGAAGATCCTACTGTTTTTCCTCACCAGAGACAATACCCTTTAAGGCCTGCAGTTAAGAGCTTATTGTCTATTATTGACAACAACGATACAATATTTACTTGAACCCTGTAACAGCCCATGCAATGCTCTGATTTTGGGAGGTCAAATCCCACTGTGGATGGAGGTTGGTGCAGGACCTTGGACTGATTAATGAAGCAGTAGTGCCAAACCACCTGAAGAGGAGACTGCAGGGGATCCTGAACAAAGCCACTCAGACACAGGGTAGGAGAAGGGTGGCTTACTGCCAGCATCCCTTGGTGACGAGTGTCCACCCAAGAGGCCAGAACAAAGCCCTAGTCTTTTTTGAGACAGGGTCTCACTATGCAGTTCAGGTTGGCATTGACCTCACGTTGTAGCCCAGGCTGGCCTTGAACTTGCAATGATCCTCCTGCCTCAGCCTCCTGAGTGCTGGGATTACAGGCGTGTGCCACCACACCTGACTCCACTTTTATATTGTTTCTATCCTATAGGGCAATTTTCCATTAGCAGTCAGCTCAAAGCAAAGCTACAGAAGTAAAAGCAATGATTAAAAGGGAAACGAACAGTAATCAAGGAGGCAGGAACTTCACACAGGCCTGACCATGTCTGCTGTGCCCCACTGACGTTTACCATGACCTACCCCCTACACAGCCAGAGTCGACACTGTCAGTCTCTTCCAGCAGCTCAGCTACATCCATTTCCCAAAAACAGTTTAGCTGTACAGGTAGCCTGGAGTTGTCAGGCCTCACCCTTTCTCACACTTGGTGGTACCTAACCCACACACTTGCTTTTCTCAGACCCCAGAAGATGCCAGTTGTTTTTCACTGTTAGATTTAAAAGATGCTTTCATTTTATTTCTTTACATACAGAATTCTTGTTTCTTTTTGCCTTTGAAAATCCTTAAGACCAGGCCTCTCAACTGATGTGGACTGTGCTTCCTCAAGAGTTCAGGGACAGACCGCATCTTTTTGCGAAAGTGCTTTCCTGGGACTTGGCATGTTTTCAATTTTCCCAGGTCGCAATCTTGCAATATATAGATGATACACTGTTACGTGCCCCCTCAGAAGAGCCTAGCCAACATGCCCGTGTTCTGCTAGGTTATAAAGTCTCTAGGTCTAAGACACATCTTTGCAGCCTTGAGGTAAAATATCTAGGCATTATCCAAGGGACCCTGAAGGCTCGGGGGGGAAGAGAGCATTAAACCAATGTTTTCCTTCCCACAGTTCAAGACTCTAGAACAACTAAGTGGATTCCTAGGAATGACAGGCTTTTGTTGCCTTTGGATACCCTGATATGTTGAGATTGCACAACCCTTCTATCTACTTATAAAAGAAGCCCAAAAGGCAGATACCCATATTTTAACCTGGGAAACTGACCAGGGCTTTACAGCCCGGACTGCATTCCAGAAGTTTAAATGAGCTCTTCTAAATGTCTCAGCCCTAAATCCACTGACAGGACACCATTTCAATTTGCATGTTGATGAAGGGTGGGCCATGGGTTTGGGAGTGCGTATATAGGATGGAGGGTCCATTCACCAGCTTGTAAGATCTCTGAATCATGAACTAGACCACGCAGCATAGGGATGGCTTGTGTGCCTTAGAGCTGTGGCTACAGTGCCACTCCCCGTTCCGGAGGCTGACTTTAGGTGAAGATCTCATTGTATAAACACCTCACTATGTGGCAGACTTCTTTCTTCTAAATGGAGCCCATGGCTCTCAGATAATGGACTTCTTACCAGATTCTACTTCCAGAAGGATCATTCAAGCAAAGATCTGCTTCTCCTTAAACCCTGCCAAAGAAAGAGGAAATTAAGGCTGAAAGACACGACAGTGAACAAGTAATGCTCCATACCTATGCAGCCAGAGAGAACTTGTTAGACACACCCTCACTGACCCTGACTTGACCTTCTTCTGTGACGGCAGTTTCTTCATGGAAAGTGGGACAGGAACGGCAGGGTTTGCAGTAGTGACTCTACATCAGACACTTGAAAGTCCTCCCTTGAGCTTGAGGCCAGTGCTCAGCTACCAGAACTCATAGCTCTGACCAGCTCTGACAGAAAGCCAAGATTTACACTGAACCTAAGTATGTTTTCCTAGTCTTGCATACCCACCAGCCATACGGAAAGAAAGAAATTATCTGACAGCCAATGGACCTCCCATAAAGTATCATAAGGAGATAAATGATCTTTTATTATCTGTCCATATGCCCTCCAAAGTGGTGGTAATTCACTGAAGAGAACACCAAACAGGAATTCATGAAGTATCTGAAGTAATCAACTGGCTGATGCAGCAGCAAAAGAAGCTGTTTGAGGGCCCCCCTTCAGGGCCCTGATCTGGGAAGGGTCTCTTGATCATATTCAACCCAAATAGTCTCAGTCAGAAAATGAGTGGGTTCCCTCCCATGCTGTCATTTCCTTCCATTGAGATGGTTACAGTCAGATTGTGGTAAATTGTTCTTCTCTGGTGCAAGTCAGTGGAAAATTGCTAAGCCTTTACATCAAACCTTTCAACTGGGGGGAGACAAGATCCAGAAGATGGCCTCAAAGTTATTTAAAGGAAAGGGATAGCCAGGCGTGGTGGCACATGCCTGTAATTCCAGCCTGAGAGGCTGAGGCAGGAGGATCATTGTGAGTTTGAGACCAGCCTGGGCTATAAAGTGAGCTCAAGGCCAACCTGAACCGCATAGTGAGACCCTGCCTCAAAAAAAGAGAAAGGGACTTTCTCAGACAATACAACAGATAGTTAAGCCATGTGAGCTTTGCCAAAAGCCATGAGCTTTGTTCTCTTAACTGGACCACAGCTCCTCTATGTATACAGAGACATGGTAAATGCCATGAGGAAGACTGGCAGCTTGATTTTAATCATATGCCGAAGAGTAAGGGACTTCAATACTTACTGGTCTGGGTAGCTACTTTCCCTGTAGAACAGAGAAGGCATAAGAGGTAGTAAAAGTTTTAGTCTCAGAAATCATCCCCAAATTTGGACTTCCTAAGCGCTTACAGAGTGATAGTAGGCCTTCCTTTAAAGGAAAAGTCACACAAGGTGTCTCTCAGGCACTGGGCATTCTTTACGACCTCCACTGTGGCTGGAGGCCATAATCACCAAGAGAGATAGAAAAAATCAGCGAGACCCTTTAAGGTCCAGTGTAGAGTGGACATTAGGTAATGCTGAGAAAACAGCTCAAACGGGGAAGCCAGCCACCTAGCAAGCGCTCATGGGTCAGGAAAGGACTCTCCTGGAAGGGGCGGGCTAAGGGGGTTTTGTCCTCCACTCACAGTAATTGGTGCATAGATTGTCAATCACTGCCATTCATCCCTAGGGGAAGTGTGTGCAAAGTGGCTCAGGAGACCCATCTACAGTGACCTCACTTAATACCTTTAGCTTTTACCAAAGTAAGAAATGCACCTAAAATTCCAGATCTCAGTCAATCTGAGAGGCTTCTGGATGGCCTTTTCTCACTAACAACTTTCTATCCCTAGAGAAATAGATGCCTTGCTGAAGGATGTCCCCTCACTGGCTGAATTCCAACAGACTCTTCAGCAGCTAAGAGTTTCAGAGGCTCAGCCTAATGAGAAGGGAAATCCCACATCCCACTTGGAGATTCAGCTGTGGTGAAATCTCTTCTCTGATCAGCCTAGGACCAACATGGGAAGGACCACACACTGTGACCCTGTCTGCTCCATCAGCTGTCAAGGTAGCGGGCCTGGACTCCTGGATAAACCACTCACTCGAGGCCTGGGAGCCAGAAGCTGTCTCTGAGTACAAACAACCACTCATGGACTCCTGTGAACCCGTAGAAGATTTAAACTCGTGTTCAGGAAGACAGCACCCGGGCATGGTGATGTATGCTGTAATCCCTGTGCACAGGAGGAAAGAAAGAAAAGAAGAAAAAGGAAAACAAAAGCAAAGCCTTTAGAGATGTGATCTAAGCTGCTATTCTTCGCCCTTTCACTAATTGCTTTGTCTCGTAAGGGAGAATACAGTGCCTTTCTAATGCATGCACAGGAATACGCAGAACCTACAACAAATGTCTTGCCGGATATGTGGCCTGCTCCCCCTGTGGAGTACATCAAGACTTGCTTAGTGGGTATTCCCATTTCAAGGAGAGGATTGGAATAAACTGTAAGACTATATTGATGAGTTACAAAGGAGTTCAGGGGTTCACAGTTGAGCACCATTACAAGGTAACTGAGTGGCCTATAAACTATACTCTTGCCAGGTGTGGTGGTGCACACCTGTAATCCCAGCACTCGGGAGGCTGAGGCAGGAGGATTGCTGTGAGTTTGAGGCCAGCCTGGGCTACAAAGCGAGCTCAAGGCCAGCCTGAACTGCGTGGTGAGACCCTGTCTCAAAAAGACTAAAACAAAAACAAATAAACAAAACCTTACTCTTAATGATCCTGGACATGAATTTTTTCTAACAGTGCCACTGAAGCCTCTCTTGAGGCCCTAGTAAGATACCTAATAAATAAGAGTAAGGGTCCTATCCTCAGGGCCATCAACCGTGGATATAAAGATGGCTATTTTCAGATATGGGATGGTTATCCACAGTTAATCCCTACTATATGACATCTTAGTAGAAAGGCCCCCTTATGGTGGAACAAAAAAAAAAAATGACTTCTATTCTCATTGGTGTGACTTGACTAAATGTTTGGGATGGGCACCCCTGAACAATGTATACACACAATAACTTTACTGGCTGAAGACTGGTTTGCAACAAACTGGCGTAATCACCCAGGAATTAGATGGGAAGCCCCCGTTGGCACTCACTGGTCCTGTGGAACCAATTTGTGACCCTGGCTACTCCTTAGATGGACACGAAGATGCACACCGGGATTTGCATGGTTACAAGGCAGACGTGTCAAAAGTATTGACAAACCTACCAAGTCACCCTGCCTGCAGCGCGAATTGTCTAGAAGTGTGTTTCAACTAGTATGATCATTTGGCTTCTATCTTTCTCCCTTCCCTAGGATTAGAGAATGTCATGCAACACATCCAGGCCTTAACTAACTATACACAGCAGGTCGCTATCCTGAATGAAGAAGTAAAATTAATGAGACAAGCTGTCATTGAAAGTTGGATGACATTAGATATTTTGACAGCAGCACAAGGGGGTACTTGTGCAGTTAGAAAAGCTGAATGCTGTGTGTACATTCCTGATCCTTCTGCTGATATCTCAGTAGCTGTTCAAGATATTAGACAGCAGGTTAATGACATGTCAGATTCTGAAATTCCCTGGACCTTCTCCTTCTCCTCTTTATGGAAAGCTATTACCGGCTCCTCCTGGTGGAAAACCTTGTTGGCTATACTCATAATTATCCTGTTGATTGTATTCTTTGGCCCATACATACTTAATTATTTCTTTGGCTATGTCTCCTCCAGATTTAAAGCTATACACCTACCTAAGAACACCTGGCATGTATCAAAGGCCTTTAGATAGACCCTCCGTGAAGTAACTCTGACTGCTAATCACAGCTAGGACCCTCTTCAGCCAGAAGTAGCTAGAATGGTCTTCACCCCTTCCCCCCTCAGGGAAGTTAGGGGTGAATATACATAGTGAAGTTATTTAGAAATATGATAGACAGTCGGGCAGGTCATGCAGAAGATAACTGGATGGAGGCACATTCAGTCAAGGCCAGGCTTCAGGAAAGAGGAAGGACTACACCCACGCACTTCCCCTAGTGATTGACGATCTGTGTACCAATTACTGCAGGTGGGGGACAAAACCCCCTTAGCCCGCCCCTTCCAGGAGAGTCCTTTCCTGTCCCATGAGCGCTTCCTAGGTGACCGCCTTCCCCGTTTGAGCTGTTTTGTCAACATTACCTGAGCACATATACTTGTTTTTCTTTTTTTTTTTTTTGGCCACTGTAGTCGTGATCTTATTGGTTGATTATTTTTCTGTCCCACCTTAGACCCGCCTCACCTCATGGTTTTGCTCTATAAAACTCCCTTGAGAAGTGGGGTCCTGGGCCACTTACCCAGGAGCCCTTCTGTCTCTTAGACGGAAGCTTTTCTTTCTTTCAGAAAATCCTTCCTGCTCTTAACCTCTGGTGTTCCTAGCATTCATTCTTGGATTTTAGAGAACATGAATTCAGTGAGAGGGACAGCTAGCAGATCGGGAATTATATTTCCCTTGTATGGTTCAGAGGTCCTTTATCATCCTGTATCACACCTACCCAAGGAGATAAATAACCTCCCAGTCACACAGCTAGTCAGTAGCTGAGCAGGGGTTTGCACTCTGGCAGTTTGGCTCCAGGGCCCACATTTATAATGTCTGTGTTGCGCTTCCTCTGCAAATGTACTCAGCAGTGGGGCTGGGACAGCTCACTGTGACCCAAGAATCCCTCCTGCCTCGCCTCCCTTCACAAGGACCATGCGAAGTCTTTATTCCAGTTCAGCTTCCCTCGCTGCGCTGGGGGCTGTAGCCAGCTGGCTTGGGCTTGCAGCTCAGTTAGCCCCTTCCTTGTCCTATGATTTGGGTGACTAAAGCTCTTCATGCCTCTATTTCCAGAGATGTGACTTGGGAAAAATAACAGTATTTATCCCATAAGGATATTGTGAGGATAGAAGAAGTTGTTACAAGGAAAATGCCTATATAGCAAGTGTTACATAGTAGTAGCAGGAATTTTTTTTTATTTTGAGACAGTGTCTCTCTATCTTCCTGTCTCAGCCTCCCAGGGTATCATCAGGATTACAGGTGTGAGCCACACCCAACTCATGTCCTCTTTCTGATTCGGTGTCTCATTCAGGATATGTCATTACATTAAGTCACCATGTCTCTTTAGGCTCCTGTTAGCTGTGACAATTTTTCAAATTTCCTTGGTTTTAATCATTGTGACAGTTTTGTTTGTTTTAGAGATAGGGTCTCACTGTGTAGTCCAGGATAGATTTGAACTCACTATGTAGCCCAGGCCAGCCTTAAACTCACAGCAATTCTCCTGCTTCAGCCTCCTGAGTGCTGGGATTAAGGGTATGTGCCACACACCTTAACAGCTTGTGTGTGTGTGTGTGTTTGTGTTTGTGTGTGTCTTTTTGTGATGGGGTCTCACTATGCAGTTCAGGCTGGCCTTGAGATCAGTTTGTAGTCCAGGCTGGTCTCACACTCAAACTCACAGTGATCCTCCTGCCTCAGCCTCCCAAGAGCTGAGATTACAGGCGTGTGCCACCATGCCCGGCTGTGGGTTTATTTGAGACAGCATCTCACTATGTCATTTGGGCTGGCCTTGAACTCACTATGTAGCTCAGCTTGGCCTTGACCTTGTGGCCATCCTCACTGCCCAATCATCAGATCATGTCCAGGTGTACACGACAGACGTGACTTACTCTGACTTACTGCTACTGATGTTGAGCTGGTCACCTGATTTCTTCACAGTTTTGTCAGCTATTTTTGTTTTTGTGTGATGTTTTCAGTACTGGGGATTGATCCCAAGGGCCATCATACAAAGCTACACCCCGGGGATCCTCCTCCAGCCTCCCAGGTATCTTTTTAAATTTGGAGACAAGGTTTCTTTAAGTAGCTAAGTTGCTCAGGGCAGCTCAAACTTGCACCTTCCTGCCTCAGTCTTCCAGGGCACTGGGATCTCGGGCATGTGCTGGTGTGCCCAGCAGGCAGGGTTTATTTTTGATTTTTGTTGCAAAGTTACTCTTTCTCTCTGTTTACATGCTGTCCTCTTTGGGAAGAAGTCACTCTGCTAACAGAACCCAGGGGATGGGAGTTGGGTGCATCTCTTTCCGGGTGCATTTGAGCCCTCTGGCTGAGTGGGAAGAGTCACAGCGGATGTGGGGGAGTTTGGCCCCTCACTTTGCAGAGGCGAAAGTCTGGAATCAAAGTGTCAGCAAAGCTGTGCCGTCTCTGAAGGTTTACGTGTAACTTCACACAAAACACACCTGTTTTGTTTATACCAAATTGTTTACCAAATGTATCATTACATATTTCCTCTGGCAGTGGACAAGGGGGGGTCAGAGTCACTCTACATTTTTACAAATGTTTGCTGTCGTCCTCGACGGTCTTTAACATGAGCCATCTTAAGGGGTGTAAAGTGCAGTTTCATGGCGGTCATGTTGCATTTTCACCTTGTTTGTTTTTTTGAGGTGTAGGTTGCTTGGGACTGAACCCAGGACCTCAGGCATGGGAGGCAGGCACCCCACCCCTGAGCCACACCCCCAAGCCCTTTCATATTGGTTTCATGTTTTGTTTCCTCCAGTACCAGGTATTGAACACAGGACTTCTACCCCAAGCTACACTCTGACCTTTTAATTTTGATTCAGGGAGTTGCTAAATTTCCCTGACTAGTCTTGAGTGTGCAATCCTTCTGCCTCAGCCTCCCAGAGTGCTGGAATTACAGGCTTATTCTACTACACTCAGCTTCATTTTTTTTTTTTTTTGAGACAAGGTCTAGCTATGTAATTCAGGCTGACCTTGAAGTCACTATGGAGTCCAGATTGGCCTCGAACTCATGGTGATCCTCCTGCCTCAGTCTCCTAAGGGCTGAGGTCACAGGCGTGCACCACCATGCCTGGCTCTTCATATTGTATTTTTAACTTAATGCATCTTGGAGATTTTTCCCTATTGGGATATATAGACCTGCTTCTTTAAATTGATCGAGACAGGGTCTTGCTATGCAGCCCAGGCTGGCTTTAAACTCTGAACGATCTTCCTGCCTCAGCCTCTGCAGCACTGGAATGACAGGTGTGGGCCATCATGCCGGCTGCTTCTGTAGCTTTAATGGTTGCAAAACTTTCCCTGGATGAATGCACCGTAACTTAGTGGCTCTCTTACTGGACATTTAGGCGGTTTCTGCCTTTGACAAGCCTACCACAAAGCTTCTTCGTGAGTCTTTTGTGAATGTGCAAGCTGAAAGGCGAGGCAGCTGGACTCGGGACCGCAGGCAGGCTCCAGTCCAAGGTCCGGAGCACTGAGAGGCGTGGCCTGAGCCTCAGCCTGAGGCATCTGGAGCAAACGGTGGCCACAGTCAACCGTGGGTTGAGGTCTGGCCCTGCCCAGGTTCGAGCAAGGCGCTGGGTAGGTGTGTTCTCTCTTTCCACAATGTTTTAAGTGGTCTTGCGCTGGGTCCTGGCAGTAAGCGAGTCCCCTGCGCTTTATTTTTGAATTTTGAGACAGGGTTTCCCTGAGTTGCTGGGCTGGCGCTAAATTTGCGATTCTCCTGTCTCAGCCTCCCAGAGTGCCCGCAGTACAGGCGAGCGCCAACACGTCCGCGGTCTTTTACATTCCTGCATGCAGTAAGCAGCGCCTAAGTCCTGCCTCGAGCAGCAGGTCCTGACTGGAGGGACGGCTGGCTGGGTGGGCGGACGAAGAGGGGCACAGACCGGGGTGCAGGGCCCCGCGCCGCGCGCATTCTTCCTCCGTGGTCCACTCGCTCGGCGTGCGTGGACGGTTCCTTCTGTTCCCCGTGCTTCCCGCCCCGGCTCCTCGCCTCTCTCCGCTTTCTCTGGAGAAGCGCTGGGTTGTCCGCGTCTGAGCCAAGGACACGCCCACCCACAGCGCCCCCTGGCGGCCAGCGGGCGTCCCGCAGCCCTTTCCGTGCGAGAACCGGGAGCTCTCGCAGCTCCTGCGCGCTTTGTACAACTTCGGCTTCTACCATAGGTGGGAAAAGGAAGGCCTTATCGGGGAGCGGGCAGCGCACGGCGAGGTCGGTGGGGGCAAGGGAGGGAAGGTGGGGTTCTGGAGCCTTCTCCCAATACCTGCATGGTGGCGCACTCCTGTTTTCCCAGCCTATTGGGAGGCTGAGGCAGGAGGATCACAAATTGGAGTTCAGCCTGGGCAATTTAGCGAGACCCTGTCTCACAAACAAAATATTAGAAAGGGCTGGGGATGTAGCTCCGCGCACAGGGTCTGGGTTCAAGCCGCAGCACCGCCCCTCTACGACCCCCACCGAAACCCTGCTTTTGGACGCCGGAGACCCTTATTTTAGGGGAGGGGGCGTGGTTGCCCCGGCTCCCCGAGAGAGGAGAGGGCTGCGAGGGCAGGGCGGAGGCGGGCTTCATTTCCGGTTCCTCCCCGCACCCTGAGCCATGCTCAGGCTTGGGCCAAAGACAGCGAGCCCCTGTTGGGGTGACCTTTGGGGTTTCGGGGTGCGCGTGCGCCGGACGTCCCGCCCGGACCCGTGAGCCCGAGATCAGGGCGCCACCTGGCGGTCAGGTATGGCGGCGCAGCCCGCCGCTGGGGCGCTGGTTGTTGCTCTGAGCCGGGTTTGGTCCACTTAGCCCAGGCGGCCGGGGCCACCGAGCATAACGGCTGCAAGGGGCCCACGCCCCTCTCCACCCTTTCTTACCTTGCTACCCTAAAAAGCATTCTTTTGAGGTAGGGTCTCCTTGAGTTGCTCAGGCTGTTCTGGAACTTGTGGGTTTCTCCAACCTCAGACTCCCCAAAAGCTGGGATCACAGGCCTGTACCATCATGATGGTAGTCGCTTTTAAATTCACTCTTTTAGCCGGGCGTGCTGGCGCGCGCCTGTAATCCCAGCACTCGGGAGGCTGAGGCGGGAGGATCACTGCACGATCGAGACCAACCTGGGCTACAGAGTGAGCTCAAGGCCAGCCTGAACTGCATAACGAAACCCTGTCTCAAAAAGATAAAAATAAATTCACTTTCTTTCTTTCTTTTTTTTTTTTTTGGTATCGGGAATCGTACCCCCCACCTTGCACTTGGTAGCTAGTCAGGCGCTGTGCCGCCCCGGCCCTTAAATTCACATTTGATAAAGCATGAATGTGTGACTATAAAAGAAACACATGCAAAAAAAAAGGGGGCATTCCTGTGGCCCCGTTAGGTGTCGAGGGCCCCCCAACCCCCTTCCCGCTGCGGATCTGTGCCGCCCTCCTTCCTTGACCCCGGCCAGATGTTTGGGCACCTGGTCCACCTTTCCAGGGGATGCCAGCACCGGCCCACCCACCTCCACGGCTGGGACCCCGTCCGGGCAGCCTCGGACTGTGGAGCCTTTGCGGCGAGAGGCCTCTCCCGTGGTTTTCCCCTCTTGTGCTTTGTTTTGGCATAACTCAACTAAAACCAACTTTTACCTTGTGGGGTTCTTGTCCACTGAAAGACAATTTTATTCCTTTTTTTTTTTTTTCCAGGCTTACTCGTGTTTGCATCACACACTGGTACCATGGATGATCCTCTGTCTCCACTGAGCAGAGCTGGTTTATTCAGGGCCTCATGGACAATGGTCCCAGATCTGCAGTTGCAGAAACAAGGTTTGCAGCCCACTTTCTGTCTTCAGTCGGGGGATCCGGCCTAGGAACCCGAGGTTCCAGTCTTGGAGAGTTGTGCTGTCTTCATTTCCATGGTGCCTGGTTCAAAGCTGTGTTGGGTCCTAATAAACACCAGAAAATATGCGGGTCAACAGTTCTGCGGATACAGTGCTCCAAAATGTAGGTGTCCTGGCGGGCTTGCTTCAGGAGCATGTTGGGGACAGGGTGAAGGCCAGTCTGGATACAGAAGTCAAGTTCTTGCCAGCTTGTGTGTGTGTGTGTGTGTGTGTGTGTGTGTGTGTTGCAAACCTGTAATCCCAGCACTCAGGAGGCTGAGGCAGGAGGATTGTTGCGAGTTTGAGACCAGCCTGTGCTAAAGGGTGAGCTCAAGGCCAGCCTGAACTGTATAGGGAGGCCCTGTCTCAAAAAGACAAAAAAAAAAAAAAAGAGAGAAGGGCTGGATTGATTGATTGATTGACTTGCAGTACTGGTGATTAAACCCAACCCCTTCACACTGGACTACGTCCTTAGGCCGTTTTTGTATTTATTTTTTTGAGATAGAGTATAAGTTGCTCAAGCTTGCCATCCTGCAGTCTCAGTCTCTCGTAGTGCTAGGCTTACAGGTGTGCACCACCATGCGCTGCTAGAAGAGACATTTAAAAAAAATTGTCTTTTCGTGTCAGGGTTTCACTATGCAGTTCAGGTTGGCCTCAGACTCACTTTACAGTCCAGGCTGGCCTCAAACTTGCAGCAATCCTCTTGCCTTAGCCTCCCAAGCATTTTAAAAATTAAAAAAAAATTTACTAGTCTGTGTTTGCCGGATATAGGGATTACAATCATTGTGCAGAATTGGTACACATACAGAACCATCTCAATTCTTTTTATTTCCCTTCCTTTGTACCCCTCCCTTTTTTTACATTTTTAATGCTCTTGCTTCTGCCTACAAGTCCCCCCAAGTCTCATGTGCTCATAGGTGTGAGGATGCAGTGGCAAGCAGAAACACTGAAACAACACCCAGCACTTGGAGGCAGACCTATTTACATTGACAGCACTGATTGGGATCATTCCCAGAATAGCAGGCCCTGATCTCTAGTGGTCTAGGGCTTCTATGGGATAAGCAAGCAGGAAGTACAGAGGCAGAATGGCTTGTCAGTGGGGGATTGGTATATACAGTGTGCATTGCAGTGACCAACCGTTTTTAAGAGACAGGAGCAACCAGAACCGGAACAGGAACTGTTACCTAGGCAACTAAGGAACTCAAGCGTACTGGCTGGGGGGGGCATTTTCTGCTACATTTCCCCCTTCTTTTAGTTTCCCCGGCATATTACATGTGATCTTCTGAGACAAGGCCCAACTAGAAGCAGCAACATAAGGGTGGTTAGTGATCTTAGGATGGGCTCTAGCCAAGGTCCCCAAGACTGTCTTATTACAGAGTTTTTCCCTGAGTTGCTTTTAGGGAGAGACATAACTCAGGCCTGTCTGTTCTGTAACATTACTCTGGTGAGGGAGTGAGGGAGTGAATCTGATCTAGGAGAGTGTCCACTGTGCCTTGAATGCTCATCAAATTTTGGTCAAGTGTTTGATTGATCTGTTCTCTTGGGGCAACTGTCCATAGAACTTAAGGCAAAAAACACAGCTAGCAGGGGGTGGGGAAGTAATGACTGGGGTAATCAGCCTGAATTTGAAAAATCAAGGGAAATAGGTATGGAGCAATCCTGTGAATGATGTTTTCAGGCTTCAGTTGTGCATGATTGGTCAGTGTGCGTTGTCTGTTCAGAGTGAGCCTTGGAGGAACTTTTCAGGTAGATTTTTTTAGTGGCTCTAAGGCTGGATTTCTTTTTTTCTTTTTGAGACAGGGTCTCGCTATGCAGTTCAGGCTGGCCTTGAACTCACTTTGTAGCCCAGGCGGGCCTTGAACTTGCAACAATCCTCCTGCCTCAGCCTCCCGAGTGCTGGGATTACAGGCGTGCACCACAATGCCCGGCCAAGGCTGGATTTCTGAAACTTGTAAAGGTGGTTAATGTGTATGTGGGTTACATATGTGTGCAGGAGTGTTTACAGGTATAGCTGGTCTCATAACTGGTTACAAACTGTGTATAGTGTTATGTTTTATTTCTTTGTCTTTATTTTTTTTAATTTGAAAAAGAATTTTTAAAAAAGAACACTAGCAAAACACCAACAACATAGATAAAAACAAAACAAAGGAAAAACAATAAGAATGATACAGGGTTTCAGAAAAAAAAAGACAAATTAACAGTGGTTGTTATATTACATATTTTTGTCTTCATTGAAGTTGGACAGATTACCAGATGTAAGAATGCAAGATTAATCGAACCAGTAAAGAGAAAAAAAAATAAAAACAAAAAGATTATAAATGACAGAGTTTCACCAAGCTGGATGATAGGACTGCAGCAATGGTTGTTATGTTGCATATTGTTGTCTTCAAATTAATTGTTCAGATTGGCAGATACAAGCATGCAAATTTGGTAAAAAAATAAAGCATTAACTGTTCCTTTCAATAAACCATTAGATATCAGCAGTACAGTTATCCTAACTATCCTTCTACTCACACACACAAACACACACACACATACACTCACACAGAGACACACACACAAAATACATATATATAGTTTCCCTTTCTTTCTTTTTCTTCTTTCCCTCAGCCCAGTTTCCTGTTTTGAGCAATTTCTTTCCCTTTCCTAATATCTATTGTACATTTTGGGTTTCACTTACTCTTTCATGTTCTTACATTAGAGAGACAACATGATGTTTATTTCACTTTTGAGTATGGTCTCTATTTGCATCCATTTACCTATAAAAGCCTTGAGTTTATCTTTTTGGTAGCGAGTAATACTCCTTTATATACAAATACCACATTTTTAAATCCATTCCTCAGTTGATGGGCATTTGGGTTGTTTCCAAGATTTAGCTATGACAAATTGTGCTGCTATAAACATGGGTGCACATATGTCACTGTGGTGTGATGTTTTTAATTCTTCTGGGAAAATACCCAGAAGGGGAATAGCTGGGTTAAGTGGGACCTCTAATCCTAGTTTTGTGAGGAGTCTCCAAACTTATTTCTACAGTGGTTTCACCAGTGGACACTCCCACTAGAAGTGGAGAAAGGTTCCTTTTTCCCCACAGCCTTTCCAATATTTGTTGTTGGTTGATTTCTTAATGGTAGCCATTCTTTCTGGAGTGAGATGGAATCTCAGTAGTGTTTTAATTTGCATTTCTTGAATGAACAATGATGTTGAACATTTTTTCTTATGTTTATTCACCATTAGTGTTTCTTCATGTGAAAAGTGTGTATTCATCTCAGATGCTCATTTTTGGATTAAGTCTTTGAATTTTTGGGGTCTGAGTCTTTAAGTTTTCTGATATTTTAAAATTCTCTATATGTTCTATGTAGAAGTAGGGGCAATTGGCTAAAATTTTTTCCCAATTTGTGGGTTTTCTTTTTACTTAACTGTTGGTGATTTCTTTTGATGTGCAAAAACTTTTCAATAAGATGAGATCCCAGTTGTTGATTCTTTGAAGTATTTCCCATGCAGTTTGGTTTTTGTTCATAAACTCTCTGCCTACCCCTATGCCTTCAAGATTTCTACCTACTTTTTCTTTCAGGAGACTTAGTGTTTGTGTTTTAATATTTAGATCTTTGATCCCTTTTGACTTTAGTGTATGGTGATAGACATGGGTCTAGTTTTAGTCTTCGGCATGTGGAAAGCCAGTTTCTCCAGCTGCATTTGTTAAAGAGGCCATCTTTCTTCCAGTGAGCATGTTTGGTCCCTTTGTCAAAGATAAGGTGGTTGAGAGTGTTTGTAGTTGTGTCTGGATCTTCTAATCTTTTCCACTGATCCTTGGGTCTGTTTTTTTTTTTTTTTTTCAGTACCGTGTTGATGTTATCACAGTGGCTTTGTAGTACAATTCAAGTCAGGGATAGTGGTGCCTCCTGCCTTGTTTTTGTTGCCAAGGATTGCTTTTGCCAAGTCTCTTCTGTTTCCAAATGGATTTTAGGAATGTTTTCTTTAGATCTGTAAGGTATATTAATGGTATTTTAATTGGGATTGCATTGAATCTGTACAAAAATTTTGGGAGTTTGGCCATTTTCACACAGTTGGTTCTTCCTACCCGTGAACAAGGAATATCTTTCCATTTTCTGAAATCCTCTTTTTTCAGAGTACTGTAATTTTCTCTGTATAGATCTTTTACTTCTTTTGTTAGATTGATTCCTAAGTATTTCATTTCTTAATTTTAATTTTAATTTTTTTGGTCATTTTTGAGAAAGGGTCTTGCTGTGCAGTGCAGACTGGCCTTCAGCTCACTTTATAACCCAGGCTGGTCTCGAACTCACAGCTATTCTCCTGCCTCAGCCTCCTGAATGCTGGGATTACAGGTGTGCGCCACCATGCTCAGCTATTTCATTTTTTTAGGTGCTATTATGAAAGGTGTGGTTTCACTAATTTCTCTCTCAGTCCATTTGTTGTTTGTGTACAGGAATACTATTGATTTTGAGTGTTGACTGTATCCAGCTGTGCTACTAATTTGGTTATTAAGTCTATAAGCCTTTTGGTGGAGCTTTTGGGGTCTTGTATGTAGAATACCATGTCATCTGTGAATAGTGATAATTTCACTTCTTCCTTTCCCATCCTTATTCCTTTTATTTCTCTCTCTTTTCTAATTGCTCTGCTCAATACTTCCAGAAATATATTGAATAGAAGTGGTGACAGTGGACCTCCTTGGCTAGTTCCTGATTTTAAAGTAAAGCTTTCAATTTTTGTACATTTAGTATGATCTTACCTATTGGATTGTCATAAATGGCTTTGATCAGATTGAGGTAAAGATGATCTATACCTATTTTCTGTAAGGTTTTTTTTTTTATCATGAATGAGTGTTGGACTTTTATCAAAACCTTTTTCTTCTTCGACTGAGATGATCATGTGATTCTTGTCATTGGCTCTATTGTTATGGTGTAATTACATTAATTGATTTGCTTATATTGAACCATCCCTGAATTCCTGGGATGAATCCCACTTGGTCATGGTGTATAATCTGCTTCATGATTTGTTGTATTCTGTTTGCTAGTATTTTATTGAGAATTTTGGCATCTATATTCATCAGAGAGATTGGCCTGTAGTTCTCTTTTCTGGTTGAGTCTTTCTCTGGTTTTGGTATCAGGATAATACTTGCCTCCAGGAATGAGCTGGGAAGAATTCCTTCCCTTTAAATTTCATTAAAGAGTTTGAGAAGAATTGGCATTAAATCTTCTCTAGATTTCTTATAGAATTCCATGGTGAGCCCATCAGGACCTGGGCTTTTCTTTGTTGGCAAGTTTTTTTAAATTACATTTTCAATTTTGCTGGCTGATATTGAGTTATTCAGGATTTTTATGGCTTCTTCATTCAGCTTTGACAATTCAAAGCTAGGAATTTGTCCATTTCTTCTGTGTTTTCCATCCTATGAAAGTAAAGGTTTTCAAAGTAGGTACTGATGAGCTTTTGAATTTCTATAGGATATGTAGTGATTTCATCCCTTTCATTCCTTATTTCATGAATTTCAGTTTTTTTCTTTCTTTTTTTTGATAAGGTCAGCTAGGGGTTTATCAATTGTATTTATTCTTTCAAAGAACCAACTCTTTGATTCATTAAATCTTTGTATTGTTTTCCTAGTTTCCATTGCATTAATTTCTGCCTTGAGCTTTATAATTTCCTGCCTTCTTTGGACTTTGGGTTTGACTTGCTCTTCTTTTTCTAGAAGCTTGAAGTGCACCACAAGATTGTTTATTTGTGCTCATTCTGTTTTCCTGATGTGGGAATTTACTGGTATAAATTTCCCTCTGAGGACTGCTTTCATTGCATCCCACAGGTTGCTGTAAGTTGTATCTCCATTTTCATTTGATTGTGAATAGTGTTTAATTTCTTCTTGAATTTCATCTATAATCCATTGGTTGTTCAGGAGAGTGTCATTTAATTTTCGTCATCTTTTTTTTTTTTAATTTTATTTTAAAGACAAAAGAATGGAGACATATGAACCAGAAAAGCCATAAACAATACAGAAAATACAAAGTTATACAGAATATAGTAGGAAATTAGAACTGGATGTTGTATTACATAGTTATCTTCACATTAGTTAACACAAAAACATTAAAGGAAATACCAAATTATAGATAAGATAGTAGGG